>JASAMX010007142.1:0-11933 GCA_030248175.1 Microlaimidae sp. YZB2_3
TAGAACATTATGGCTGTAATTAAGACAGGCGCTCCCGCTCCCTCAGAAAAAAGTCATATCAATTCACTTAAAATAATTGCTTCATGAATTATTAGTTTCCTTAAAATGAATAAATAAATTGTTAAAAAAATCACGATTTCTGTTTATTAAAATTCAAATTGTTAGAATTATTTTTGACGAAAATATATAACAACACAGTTTTTTTTCTTGGAGACCGATTTTTTACTGAGTGCTTTTATTAAGGGCCATTACGCGCCTTAATGGCATCCTTTCAGAAAAAGGAAACTAATTAAACAAAATGAGTGCCCTAACTAAAAAACTTCCTAATTATGGAGCATCCAATGTACTTAGTTCTGAGGGCAATACATGAGTTCACATTACATATATTTTATATAATTTTTCTTCAAAGTGCATTCACAATTGTATGGCATTTTTTTGTTTGTTCATTTTGCGTAGTCTATGTGTCGAGGTGACCGTCAACAATTCCCGGGCAAGCTTTTTAAACCACATTTTTGAATTAACTTTGGGGAAATTAATCGATTTAAATTTTTGTGTAAAATAAACAATTTCTTTAATAAAATTCAGTATTTTCATTGCCCGAAAATTTTATATTTGTATAATGTGTTTTTTTAATAAATCACTGAACAGGCCACACAAATAAAAAATTTCCAACTAATTTTTTTGCTATTTCTTATAATAATTTTTTTCCTTCTTAGTAATTTTTTCATCGTAAAAACCATTTCGTAATTCGATTTTACATTGTGTTTTTATTTGTTTTTTATTATTTGAAAATGTTTTCATTTGAATTTAATGTTTTTGCTTAGACTTGCTTTAGAGTCACGTTTTAGCTTCAGTAGCTGGAAAGCTCCGGCTCATGCTTAAACTTAAACTATGTGCTTTGAAATAAAATGTTTAAAGGTCGAACAGCAAAAGCGTGTTTTTGCAAAAAAAGGAGCCATTTTTTACAAGTAGAGAAAAGTCGATGTAAAAAAAAACATTTTTGCGCAGCATCTGTTACATACTTTTTGTCTCGCCGTTGGGTTGCCGCTACAAATACTTTAAACATTGCAAGTATTTATGTGAATAAAAAAAATTTAAAGCATCTCAAAACAATAAACAAACAGGAAAAATTTTTATATTTAAAATTGAAAAAGCGTTTTTCCTAATTCTAATTTAGACTTTTTTTATATAAACAAAAAATAAAAAAATAAAAAAAGACGAATAAAGCGGATAATCAATCAGTATACATAAGCACTCATTGAAATACTGGTCTAAATTTAAACTACATATATATTAATAATTTAAGAAAAAAGATAAGAGATTACGAATAAATAATGATCTTACCAAGTTCCAGTTATTTACCGGTTTAAATTATGTAAAAAGTACTTACTAAAATCTAAATTGAATATATTGAATATAATATTGAATATAAATATTGTTAGCCAACGTAACCAACCAAAAATATTGAAATTTCAATATCCGTTGTTCTAAATTTAAGTTTAGGAATCAAAACAAATAAATCGCAATATATGGCAAATTACACTTGTGAAATTAAAATGTTGTAAAACATTTTTGCTTTTTTTTTCGGTTTAAGATGAATGCTGTGTAAAAGTTTGCTAAATATGTAAGCAACAAATATATTTTGTAGGTTTTCTTTCTTTAAATGTGATTGAGAACCAAAGATATATTATTTGTACCAATTTTAGTGTGATGACTTTAGAAAATAACACTGTAGGTTTTGATTGGACTTTGAGCGCGGTTTGCCTTTTTTTGGGGAGTTTCCAAAATGGTTTAATTGTGCTTCGTGTAAATTAACCTTTTCTAATTTTGATGTAAAAGGATTTTGGAAAAAAAATAGGCCCTTTAAAAAAATGATCAATCAGAAATCGGATCATTTAAAAAGCTGCCGTTTTTAATAAAACAAGAAATATTTTTTTAAACAACCGAAAAAAAGTGATACTTGAAATGTTTTATTTGATATTTGACCACAATGTATTGAAAAGTTCAGATACTCTATTAATTTATTTTCAATATTTTAGGTCAGGTCCCTTATTTCTAATAAGGTTGTCAAAAAAATTAATTGAAACAGAAAACAATACTTAATTTTCAATCACTTGGGACCAACAACTAAACGTTTCTTAACTTAAAACGTTAAATTGTCCAAACTATTCCTTATTGGATTTAATTTAAAATCGTTTGCATATAATATAAAGCCGCAAGATGCTTCAATGTCTTGCAAAACATCATTAATAAAAACAAAAAATTGGATCCTTGGGGTAGCATCAAAAAACTAGGTACTGACTGATCTGTAATACTTATACCTTCTGCTAAAATTATTTGGTCCGCCAAGTAAAAAATAAAATTTACTTAGATTAACAAATTATTGATTTTTTCATCAGCATTTACCTTTGATGATTACACTAAGTCAAAGACAAAAAAAATTAGTATACATAGAATATATATGTTTTTAAAAATGCATGTTCATTTGCAGCTTTTGTTCATTTTATCAACATTTACAATATTTGAGTTAAATTGATCGTTTAGACATTTAGAAACTTTTATACCAGACACAGATTTATTAATACCGTTTCTTCTTGACTACTTCTAAAAAGTTTAGCTTATGACTAAAAAACTAACTTATTTGGCAATGTTGGGAAACTGAACAAAAGCTGCACATAAATGAATAGCATTCTTTAATATTTATTAAAAAATTTTCTAGTCTTATATACGTAAGAGAAATAGGCTTGCAATTTTCTACAGGAAGGTTTTTTTGTATAAATAGCTATTACTATAGTTAGAACTATTTGGCCATTGGATTTTAGAGTTTTTTGGGTAAATTTATCATATTCTATTTAGACTATATTAAAAAACAAATATCGGAATGTACAGTTTAACAGAGTACTGTTTTTATCTTATCAACACCCTCTAAAATATTTTGTCAGAACTTTTTAAAGCAAAACATAAGTAGAAGAAAAATACCGTGTAGTGAACAAAATCAGCGTCGTAGAATGGCCTCTTCTGGCGGAACTCGAGGAAAAGCACACAGACCCCTACAACTAGTTTAAGTCATAAAAATTACGACTAAATCTTATTTACACCTTGAACCCAACCGATCATGGCGTAGGCACCGCTTTTTAAAAGATTCCTTAACACATGTGAAAAATTTCGTAAACAAGTTATATCTTTTTTTCAACGACAATTTTTTTTAATAATTATTTGTGAAAAGCCCACAACAATTTTTACGTAAACTTCATGGTGTCGGTGAGTTTTTTATAGAAGTTTATGAACTCCGAAATAAATTTCTTTAAAATAAAATGTTTCAAAATTAAAGTATTTCTACCATTTATAAGTGTAATTCCCAAGTTACACTTGTGATTATATCTCTTTATGATTTTTGATTAAGAACTAATGATTATTTTATGTTATTGTATTAAAAATTTACTAACCTTTCCTCTAAATTTGCAGACTGCAAAGCGTTTCTTGTTTGGGTCCATTCATACACTTTGTGATGCAATTTTTTATATTGTTTTTTGCACACTTACAATTGTTGTATTATACATAATTATTATTCATAAAAAAATCTAACCATAAATAGATATGTACAAAAACAAATGTTTGAATTGAAAATGAAAATATTTTTGACAAAAACTTTACTATGATAAGAAACGATACATAATGGGTGGCAGTCAAAACCAAAATTCGGAGCTGTATAAAAAGCTTTTAAATATACGTAGTAGCGCCACTATATGGATTAATGTGCTTTCACTATTATTAAACAAAACTGTTTACAGAACCTCACGAGAGCCCATTTAAGGACGTAGCATTTGCACAAATACGAGAAATGATTGTATGGAAACAGAATGTACTTAAGTACGTTCTATGAATTCTTCAATGACGGCTTCAAGTCTTGGATATTTTTAATAAAAACTGATAATAATATGTTACGAGGATTTGGTTAAAAATCTTCGGCGTTGTTATTTTAGTTTTTGACCATAAGATGAAGTGTTTTCAAAAATGAAAATAGTAATGGAAATTATCATGCCATGAATTGTCTACAGCATTAAAAAACAGAAAATAAAAAGTAAAATACATTAAAAATTAATTTTGGGAGTTTGTTTGTTTGGTTTTTACTGTACTTTAGTTGGAGTCTGTGCTTGGGCTTTCTTATAGCGTTTACGATTTAACTATGTAATGTGTTATAATTTGATCTCGTATTATTGTCAAAAATATTATAAGCATATTATGTTTGAATGTCTTTTATATCCAGAATCATAGCTTCTTTTTCACTCTGGTACTCTGATGTGCCAAAACTCTAAATTGAACTTTGTTGCTAAAACTCTACATTAAGTCTTGTTGATTATACAATGACTTTACAATAAAATAAAAATAACATAAGTTTTAGATCGTTAATATTCTTAATTTTGTTTTAAACAAAGGAAATGTATTTCGCAGACAGATTTATTTATTCAGACGCGTTATATCAAAAATTCTTGGCTCTAAAAAATAATTTATATCATTGACGCCATTATTACAAAAAATGGGGTCCTAAAAAACGGGAAAAAACTACTGTTTATGATACTGTTAGATCAATCTTTTTTAGTATTTTTTAAAAAATTAAGCGAAATTAACTCCCTTTTATTTCTGACGATTTAAATATGGGTTTTTAAAAATTTTTGAAGAAAAAAATTGTTCTGCAATTTATAAATCAATAAAGAATTTACATACGCTGTCATTTAAGATGAAATGAGCATGGATTACGCTACGCGCATCTGATTGAATGTTCAGTATAATGAATAGTGCATTCAATATTTTGGCTTGCCTAAGCAAAAACCTTAAAATCAAGCTTAAAACAAACTAAAAAATCATTTTCAACCTTAAAATAATCGAAATTTGCTTAACTTTTAGTGCTTTTGGCTTTATCAACCCCGTACCAGTATTTTCTTGCGCATTTTTTTAACCACAGAATTGAAAAGAGTCAACAGTTGGAACGCACTCTCTAGACGTTAATCTCACCTACATGAGATTAAAGAATTGAGTTTTAAACATATTTGTAATGTATTACTTAGCAAAGAATGTTCTACATCAATTATGAGCGCAGTTTTTGGGACCGGTTTTTCAATAAATAATAATAAATAATAATAATAATAAATTTTTTATTTGGACTAAACCGTAAACTTTAAAAAGGGCTCAAAGTTTTTATACATTTAAAGCTAGCGGCGGTGTTCTAAAGGGCCTACAATGCTGCTTAATTTTATTTACGAAATTTTCAAAGGTTTTTTATAATCTTGCGAGTATCACTCAAATAAAATGATTATATGGGTGACAAAACAAAAACAATGTACAATGATGTATAAAATAGTTTGCAAAATAACACTTGTTAAAATCAAAGTTTAAAAATCACTCTAGATTTCTCAACATTTTTTCTTGTGAATTAAAAAACAGACGTTAAAGAAGCAGCACACTGTGTTTATGTTTATGTTTAGTTTTTCTGAAATATTCGGAAAGGCTTGTTCTAACCTATCAAGCGGCGTATTTTCTTTCGTAATAAAAATTTTGCTTTTATTTATGGTCAAGTTTTGTTCATAATATCAGCTGTGGTAAAGACTTTATTAAAAACTATAATTTTTATAGTTTTAACTGATATTTGAAAATTTGAAATACACATTTTTGTTTCACGAAATAGGACACTGCAGTAATGCGTACGTCAAAAAAATGCTAAAAAAACTCTTTGCATTTAATCTTTGACTCTCAAAAAACAATCATAACTTATGCCACATTGATAAAATTAAAAAAAGAATAGTTATTTTAATTGTATTTTCACTAAATGTTGGTTTCAGAATATTATATTTTATGCATTTTTATTTGTGGTTTCGTTATGTTATTAATAACACCACCACTATATTGCTTACTAAAATAACAAACAAAAGGATTTTGGGTATATAAAATTTTTCTAATAGTACACAAGTTTTCATAGCTTTTGATGGGTCAAATATTATGTAAAAAGTGCTTTGCATTATTATCAAAAAAAAATGCTTTGCATATTATTATTTTTTAATAAAAAAATTCTTGGGGATGTGTTTTATTATTTTTGTTTAAATGTCTAGAAAATAGCTATTTTTATTAAGCAGCTCTTGTATATTTATTTTTTTAGTCTTGGCAGATTTTAATATGGGTTTCACGGGAACCCCAAAGAACATTAGTTCCCCGCACCACACCAAGATAATAAAAATTTAATTTATATTTTTCATTTTCTTTTTCTTATGTTTTATTTTTATTATTATTCTTAAAATGTTTTTTATTATCATTAATTTAACTTGCATATTCTGAATGTATTAATTCTCTTTTGATACTGCTCTATCAGACAGTCGATACTTCATTTGATCCACTGCTTAAAAAGTCCTTGTGTAAGATCGATCTAGACAAGTAGTATTAGTTTTTTTTGTAACTCTGTCCTGCTGATACATTGATTGAAAAGTGCACATTGGGCAATTTATGATACCCTTTTAATTAAGGTCCTCTTTATTGATTTATTATTCAAAGTAATCATATAAAAAAACTAAAACAAGGGTTACATTTTTTTTAAAAGATTTTAAAAAATTTTGGCTCAAGATAAAATAAATCTTCAAAAATTTTAGATTTATGTGTTTTTCACCAAAGGCAATAAAAAGTCCAGCGAAAATTTGATCTATGGTTCAATTAATTTTTTGAGTTTCATTCGATTCCTTTTTGTGGGTATATTTTTTTTTCTGGTGTTATTGGAGTGATATATTTGTGCAATTACTCGTGCAAAATCTTAAAAAAAAAGAAAATTGTGTGTTTTCTCGAAGAAAAAAAAAGAATGTTTTCTCGAAGAAGACACTTTATTTTACAATAATATTAAACGGTTTATATAATTTTTGTTGTTAAACTCGAATGCCACCAGGAAGCGACATTACTTAAACACTGAATGTTGTTGGATTGATAATAGAGGTTGATTTCAAATCCATTTCCAGATACTTGAAATAGTTTTAAAAAATGTACCAATTTATATCTGAAAACGTCATTTATAATGCAGAAACACATAAAAAGCATGAAAAAGTTACTTTCTGTCATAATATATGTTTTTATCATGTTTTTATATTAATATCTTCATATAGAATAAATATTAAATGTATAGGATTTTGGCCCATCTTATGTAAAAACAAAATAAACTGACTCAGTTCGCTACGTTTAAATCAAAACGAAATTCAAAACATGCAATGTTGTTCCAGCTGTATTTTTTACCGACTTTAGGCCGCGTAAAAAAATTAATTCAAAATACAATGGGCATTTCCATTATTGTTTTTTTTTGATTTTTTAAAATAATTTTTCTGCGCGGCGGCTGTCACGACCGCTCTGTCGTTTCTACAGTGCCGTTGAGTTTAATGTGTTTAATTTTAGGCAACAACGATTTAGTGTTTATATTTAAAGTTCCAGCTAGCCTTGAAAAATGCTCTAAGAATAGAGCAGGAAAAAGGGGTGATTTTCCCCCCGGGCGTTTGTTTAGACAGAAAAGATGTGAACTAGTCTGAGATGGATATTATTTGCATCATAAGAAATTTGTATTTGCGTTGGCCAGCTGCCCACTCAATAAAAATTTCTACCATATAATAATAATTTATTTATACGTTGAACTAATTACTCAGCACTGTTGCATTTTTTTAGTATGATGAAATGACAATTGAAAAAATTATACTCAAAGCAATCTTTGACAAGCGCGAAATCGCCACTTTTTTAATTAGAAGAATATAATTGTATGTGTAAGAAACAACTATAAATTTGAAAAAGTGGCGATTTCGCGCTTGTCAAAGATTGCTATGAGTATAATTTTTTCAATTGTCATTTCATCAGACTAAAAAATGCAAAAGTGCTGTGTAATTAGTTCAACGTATAAATAAATTATTATCTTATGGTAAAATTTTTATTCAGTGGGCAGCTGGCCAAATCAAATACAAATTTCTTATGGTACAAATAATGTCCATCTCAGACTAGTCCACATCTTTTCTGTCTAAACACACGCCCGGGGAGAAATCGCCCCTTTTTCCTGCTCTATTCTTAGAGCATTTTTCAAGGCTAGTCTACCATTTTTTAAATCAAATTAAAGAAGTAACCTTATTTTGTACAGTATTAGCTGCTCAATGACAAATGTTTATAATCAATCCGTTGCCGAGATATAATGTTTTAACAGTTTTAATATTATCATTATATACGTTTTCTATTTATAACTGTTATATTAATATAACAGTTATAAATAGAAAACGTATTTTTCGCTAATATTACAATGTGAAAATTTTGCCGACATTCTTCATTTTTTATTTATGGTTGATAAATTAAATTTCTAAATCTAAATTTCAAATATAAAAAAGTTAGAGTCTTAGCTATGCAATAATATAAATTTCTAATAGTGCTCGATTATAAATACGAATTTAAAATTATGTTGTAAACAATTTAAATTTGGACACTGAAAAAAGTGGCTCCTAAAAAATATTGCGCGATTTTTTACCCTTTCCAAAGAGCTCATGTTTATTTCTGATCAATCAGTAACAACGAACGGAGGAATATCGGTTTTAAGATATAAGCGTTTGAAAAAAAATTATTAATCATAAGGAGAACAGGAACATAAATTACAAAATTTATCCAAGTTCTCTAATTATAGTTGGCGCGGTGCCATGGGGCTTAATCGCGTTGTGGCGCTCCCGTGCCACCGATAATTCAAATATAATTTTTTTAATAAAAAAGAAGATGAAAATTTATTAAAAAAATTACGTACGTTCTCTAGGTACAGTTGGAGCGATAGAGTGTGGCTAAATCGCCGCACCAGCAAGGATTGCAATTATATTTTTGAAATAAAAATAATAATAATGAGAAGAAGGAGATAAACATGAATTACAAAACTTATCCACGTTCTTTAATTATATTTGGAGCAGTGCCGAGGGGCCACATTGCTGTGTGGCGCTCCCGCACCACTAATGATTGCAATATTATTATTTTAAAATAAAGAATTAGCAGAAGAAGATAATGAACATGAATTACCAATTTCATTTTATCCACGTTCTCTGATTATACATAGTTGGTGCGGTGCCGCGGAGTTAAATCGCACATGAACAATCAATGAATACCGGTTTTAAGATATGAGCGTTGAAATAATACTAATAAAAATAAGTAGAAGAAGATGAACATGAATTACAAATTTTCCCAACGTTGGTTTGTTATAGTTGGCGCAGTGCTGTGGGGCTAAACTTCCGCGTGGCTTCTCGCGCCACCGATAATTGCAATTACTTTTTTTTTGAAATAAAACTTTAAATTAATTTTTTCATCAGTAAATCAAGAATTAACAAAAAATACTTTATTGTTTTTGCCGTTTTCCGCGCGGTTAAAGTAGATGGCGCTGTGCGGTTTTTGCCACCAATAGCAAGCGAGCACAGCCGTCTGCTGTTATTGTGCAGTTTCTATGAGAAGCTGTCTGCTGTCTGTTCTGAACAATCCTTATTGATTGTTGCCAAAAGGCTGTTATTGTGCGAGTAAAAGTTTTTATTTTGCTACTTTTTAATTTATTATTTTGATCAATAAATCGATAGCAAGGACCTAAATAAAAAAGTGTCTCCTAAAAAAGTTGCGTAATTCTTTCTTCTTTCCAATGAGCCCATGTTTATTTTTGATCAATCAGTAACAAAGAAGGAATATCGATTTTAAGAATTGAGCGTTAGAATAATAATAATAAGAAGAAGTAGAAAAAGAAGGAGATGAACATGAATTTCAAAATTTACCCACGTTTTCTAATTATGGTTGGCGCTCCCGCTCCACCCATGATTTGTTAGCTGTCATTGTCATTGCGAATAAACAGCAACAATGTATTAAAATACCAATTAAAACTGTTTTATGGTTGAATTATATCTGGCTGCCGTCGAAAATTTATAATATGCAAACATGAGCAGACTGATTAAAAATTGTGCGGTTATGACGTTTTTTTTAAAACAAAATACAAATGAAGAATTTTTTTTAATTCCACCTTTTCACAAAATATACTAAAATTTATCAACTTTAGCCCCTAAAAATATTTTTTGGGTTTTTGGGTTCCAAATTAGGTAATCTAATAAATAATTATTAAAATACGGGTTTTGATCTTTATTATGAAACCGCTTTTGTTAAAATTTTTGTACGGTTTGGTCTTGGTGGTTAAATAGTCGACTTAATTTGCTATTATCGATGTCAGCTAGATTTTATTTACCTATAGTGTGACTTTGCTTCCAAAACAAAAAAATTAAATTTTGGTATGTCATTAACAAACCATATAGAAATAACTCAATTTTAGCAAATAGTTTAATTTAAAAAAAAACTAATTCAAACTAAAGTTTTTAATTTTGATTCTAGCCAAATATCCGAATTTAGAATACAATATTTTTCTAACGCCAAGTTTTTTATACTAGTATATCATATCTATGGTCTATGTACTTTAGGAAATGTATAATTAAAATCAAAATAAATTACGCAGTTCCAAAATTAAAATTTCTTAATAAAAGAGCATATGGGTTTTTAGAGCAGTCAGTAACAATAGAGAACTTTTAAAAGCCAAACAAAAATTTTAATTAAGTTTATGCTTAGATAACAAAAGGTTTTAATAACTTTAACTTTTTAGCCTTAAGTTCCCCACTTCAAGGTTCCTATCAACTCTTAGGTCCCGATCAAAGTTTTCTTGGCTAAAAATCACCCTAATCAATAAACTTTAAATAAATACAAGCAAATTAAGTTGATTCTGATAAAATACTACATGGTTAAAATTGACCTGATAAGTTTTTTTAAAAAAACTTTTTAATTTTCCTGTTATTGTAAGTATATTTTGTTAATTGATCTATAATAACTATAAATTTACAATTAAACAAACCACATTTTTTACTTTATTGTTTATAGTCTTTGTTTCATAAATTGAGAAATAAACTTAAAACTTTTTGTATTCAAGCTTCCACTTTTTTTAAATCTTAATGAAAGTCAAAACTTAAACACCACAAAACATAATCTTTGGAAGGGATTGAACCATTTTTTCAATGAAATCAATCATTTCAGAACAAGAACGGTTGTTAAAAACATTTTATTAGAGCAAGCTTTCGGTACATACTGGTACCATCTTCAGGCGATTTCTAAAACAAACATAACATAAGTTCAGATAAATTAACAAATATAAAACATATACATAAATATTATACATAATAAAAATAATGATAGGAACTTCGAATGCATAAGCATTTAGGAACTTCGAATCGTAATGAAAAACCGGTTGAAAATTCACCTTTTTCCGCTATTAGGAACCACTGCGAGTCAGCAAACCATCCTTTGACAACCGATTTATTTGAAATAATTGTTAACTGTGCACCTGGTCAACTCGAAACAACCGAGTCGTATATAAAAAACTCAATCCAAGTCTTAACTGTCAAGAATCGTCTGCACCTTTGTTATTATTTGCTTAGTCTTAATTATCTCCGTGTTTCCTCCTTTTTTGTGGTACTTCACTGTCCCCATCTACAATCCTTGTTATTTTCTTCAAAATAATTGTCCAATTTGTAATTTTTTAAACTTTCTTTTTATAAATTCTCAGTATTTTTATCGTTTACTTTTTTCTAGTTTTCATCTAATTACAATCCTACCAATTGTTCCGTTTCAATTTTTACTATTTTTTTTTAAAATCGTTCTACCTATTTTCAAAACAATATACCAACTCTCTCCCTATCATTGTTTTTATTATGTATAATATTTATGTATATGTTTTATATTTGTTAATTTATCTGAACTTATGTTTGTTTTAGAAATTGCCTGAAGATGGTACCAGTATGTACCGAAAGCTTGCTCTAATAAAATGTTTTTAACAACCGTTCTTGTTCTGAAATTTATTTTACGCACCACCACTTCTTCCGAAGCACGAA
>JASAMX010007148.1:0-11013 GCA_030248175.1 Microlaimidae sp. YZB2_3
TTTAAAAAATTTTTGAATTTTTGTTTTAAATAAAAACTAACGAAGTTCAAAAACACATATTTATATATTTTATATATTTTTATACAAATACCTTGTATTTAATCGAGAATATAATTGGCTGATAAAGTAACGTTAGCTTACATAATTGCAAGTGGGTTTCTTAATCAGAGGAATCCAACAAACAACGTTTGGTTTACCACGTTGGGTTTGTGTGGTTTGTGGCAGGCTGCCGCCAGAGGTGTTGGCCGCTTAAGCGCACACCGATTCATCTCTCTTTGACAGTAGCACCTAAGTACATTACTATAAAAAGAGGGACTAAATATAAATAAAACTAAACTTATGGCAGGTTTTTTGAAGAGATTTAGTCAGGGGTTAGTAGAAGTTAAAAAATACTTGATGCTTACTTACTGGGATAAATATACCTTTAATATAGCCTCAAACCCTAAGTTAGGAGTTTTTTCTTAACCTGAGTTTATTGTCTTATTAGCTTGTATTTATAACAAATAGGCATAAAATAATAAAATATCAATTTATTCCATGCAGACAAGAGTTTTATGATTTTTCCAGAAAAAAAAATTAAAACGTTATCAAGAGATTTAAACAACGTGCTGACATAAATTATTATGATTACGTTAAGTGAACCTGCGTTGTTTTGAATTTCTTTGAAAGACGGCAAACTATATTTATTATAAAAAATCTTTAACGCTCTTTATGCAAATAAATTTATGCTTTCTGGTATTTGATGACAGATTTGATATGCTGTTTTTTTTATAATCTATATTGTCATTACTACGGCAAAATGAGCTACAGTAATTATAAAATTAACGTAAATCTGACTCATTCTGTAATTAATATGGTCCTGTTTGAAATTTAAAATGAGTCACATTCAAATATATTTTATGCGATCGTGGCTCATTTTGCCGTAGTAACGCCGATATGATTTACATACTTTTGAATTTTCGCACATTTTCTTAATCCCAGTCGTAATCTTTCCCATACACAATTTGATGTCATTTTCCATCCATTCGCGGTGTGAATATGGACTACCACTGGCTAACGGAAAAAGTTTTTTCCAATATATTATTGCAACTGCAACTAAGTTTTTAAAAATTTACTTGGGGCTTATGGGCTTTTCACAATGACGTATTTTGAAAAAAAACTGCTCGCACCAAAATCGCAGTGTATTCTACATAAGCGATGTTCCTACTCTCTGATACCATGCTTCAATGTTTCTTGAAGCTGATGGAGCTCCAAAGCTCATTCAGTTTCTTGTTTAAAAGCAGCTCCAGATCGCGGTAGCAATAAACGATTATAAACTTATTTAAGCTTAAAATATGTTTTACGTTATTCGATCAGCAATTTTAGACTTTTTGCGGTTTTAAATAAATAAAAAAAGAATTGTTCACAAAAACATTATGATAAAAAAATCCATGGCATTACTTTTTAAATATTCATGAAATAAATACAAATATAAGACAGAGCTTGGAAGCTTTTTAGTTGCTCCAGAGTTCTGTAAAATTGAGTTTCGCTTCGAAACTGCAGGGAACATCACTAGTGTTTAATGTTTATAACTTTGTGGGGATACACACATAGGCCAGTTGCACTGGAGATGTATATAATAATCATATGGAGTACCTCGCGTATGTTTTACTATGTGTGTTGAAATGAAATGAAAATCAAATGAAATAACATGAAAGTCATTTATTTATACATGAAAACACACCCAAAGGAAAGAATTAATATAGATCACACTAAATTGTAAAAATTTAAAAATAAAAAAAAATTGAAAAACATTTTAATCCTTTAGATGAGTAATTTAAAATGTAAAATAAAGGGAAGGTAAGCACACAGCCAAAAAGCTACTTAATGTGTCAATCAAACTTTAAGAATTTATCAAAACTAAAATTGTTTATTTAGATTTAAATATTATGTTAGCAGATGTTACAATATGTTTACACAGATGATTACAGTATTTTGCTGCTCTATTTCTAAAATAATAAAAAAATTTTTAGCTTAGGTATTTTTAGTTTTTTACTATGGTCATTTATTCCTCTGTGATTTCCCCACTTAAAAAAGTTTTCAAATGAAAGCTCATTGAGTTGATATACGATATAATAACAAATATTCTAGCAAAAGACGAAACAAAGTTTCGAAAAAAAAAAGCCTTATATTAAATGGAATAGTATAAAGCTACATAAGTCTAAAAACTAAATGCCAGAAAAGACTGAAACAAGTCTCTTTAAAACCTGCAAATTAATAACAGATTTTGTGAAATTTTCAGAAAAACAAAACCGAATAAAAACAATACGTGCTCTCTTAAAAGTGATTGGTTAATATAACGTAGAAATTAGTAAGTTTCTACGAATTTTTTAATGGAAAAGGATCCGCTCACTACATTAGTAACTTTTACGATTTTTTTATTTATCGGAGGCCTATTAAAAAATTAGTGGAACTCTTGTCTTACAATAAAATTTTGCCGATAAAACTCCTGTTAAACGATACATAGACATGAGTTTACATAAAGCAAGAATTTATAATACTTAACAAGCATAATAAATTAAAAATTCAAAACAATAGTTTTAACTTCCAAATTTTACTTTTATTTTAATTTCAGCGCGATGGCGAGAGGAAAAGTCCTTCTTCGGCCAAACATTTTTCCATATTTTTTTCTTATTTAACCATTTTAAGGGTGAAGAAAAAAGTGATTTATGGTTACTTTACAAATATAAGATTGTTTTAATTAAAAGACAAAACATTTCTTACCTTCATCTGTCCTTCCTTAATTTGTTTTGTAAACGAAAGTGCAGATTTCACACTTTAAAAAAAATAAATAAAGTGTTGCAAAAACTTAAAATCCCTAGCAGAAAATTTTACACACTTCAAACTAAGGATTTAAAGTCAGTGCACACACAAGCAATTTCTGCCATCTTAATTCCATAGAAATCATCAGCGCCTTTGGAGTTTTTTCTTTGCAAAGTAATTTTGTTTTAACAATAGCGAAGAATTTCCAATATTTCCAACAAAATATCCTCACAAGTTTGCTATATTTAGAACAAAATCAAAGGAAACGTCCCGTGGTAAATATTAAAACTTTAAAAACAGTCGGATTAAATTGGCCGAACCTTATTTTTTGTTTTAAAACAATTATTTTTGTTAATAATAAACATAAAACAAAAAAATGAAGGTTGAAAGAATTTGACTTCAGTTACACATAGGATTTGATTATTTTCGTAGAATATATTTATATAAATAGTCAAACAAATAACAAAACTAGTGGTAAACCTAATTATAAAATAAAAAACCGCCGCACGAGACAAAACTGTATGTTTAATATGTAAAGAGCAATTATCAATTTCAACGAGATTTTTCTAAGTTAATTTTACGAATTTTTTCGTTCAATCAACTAATATTATAGCAACACTTTTCTAACCTACTTATTTCGTTAATTTAATCAAAATGTGATTTACGACTTTTTTTTCAACGAATTTTTTAGGGCCACTTTTTAGAGAGTTAGGGATTAGGATACAATATTTCATTCTTTAAAATAAAGTGAATTTTCGCGTTATCATTTTACATTAATAATTATACACAATTAGGAAGAAGACATAAAAAATAAAAAATAAAAAAATATAAAAAAAAAAAAAAGAATAAAACAAATTTCTTACAGTAAAAACTTTAATAAAATTTAAAAAAAAAAAAAAAAAAAAAAATTAAAAAAAAAAAAAAAAAAAAAAAATAATTTAAATTCTCTATAATATTTTGAAAAAACAGAGGAAAAAACAAACATCAAGTTCTAAGGATAAATGAAATATATAAAAAAAAAAAATTAACAGATAAGAATAATAAAACTATGCATAGATTAAGAATTAAACAGTTGCTTGTGTAAAAAAAAAAAAATTTGAATTTCAATTCTGTTTTCTGTATCCCAGAAAAAAAAAAAAAAATTAGAACTTATATTTGAATTTATAAAATTTATAGCAATTGTTACTTGTGGTTATGCAAAAATATGATTAAAACAAAATTTAAAAGTTGCCAAGGCGAAACTTTTTTGCACAATTTTCTTTTTTTTTTTAAACAAAAAAGGTGTATCTGCGAGCAAAGTAATTATTTTATTTAAATTGAAAACTTTGAAACTGTGCTAATTTTAGTCAACAAGTAATGTATATAAACAAAAAAAAAAAAAAATAAGTTAAAAAAAATTTATCCTGTTTAGACCACAAAAAAATAAAAAAAAAAAAAAAGTTTTTAAATAATTAAAAAAAAAAAAAAAAATATTTTTTCAAGAAAAAAACAAAAAAAAATAAATATGTTTCTGCCCTTAATAATTATACAAGCAAATGTTTGAAATAATCATTGTGAAACTGGTTCGGTTTATGCACATATGTTTTATACTTATATTTAATGCTTATTTTTACGCGTTTTCTAATAAACCGCTAATTCATTGAAATTTATTAATATAAAAACAACTCTTTTACTCTCTCTTAAAAGTGATTGGTTAATATAACGTAGAAATTAGTAAGTTTCTACGAATTTTTTAACGGGAAAGGATCCGCTCACTTAATTAGTAACTTTTACGATTTTTTTATTTATTAAAGGCTTAATAAAAAATTAGTGAAACTCCCGTCTTACAATAAAATTTTTCCGATAAAACTCCGGTTAAAGGATGCATAGAATAGGTTTACATGAAGCAAGAATTTATAATACTTAACAAGCATAATAAATTAAAAATTCAAAACAATAGTTTTAACTTCCAAATTTTACTTTTATTTTAGTTTCAGCGCGATGGCGAGAAGAAAAGTCCTTCTTCGGCCAAACATTTTTCCATATTTTTTCTTATTTAACCATTTTAAGGGTGAAGAAAAAGGTGATTTATGGTTACTTTTCAAATATAAGATTGTTTTAATTTAAAGACAAAACCTTTTTTTACCTTAGTCTGTCCTTCTTTAATTTGTTTTGTAAACGAAAGTGCAGATTTCACACTTTAAAAAAATAAATAAAGTGTTGCAAAAACTTAAAATCCCTAGCAGAAAATTTTACACACTTCAAACTAAGGATTTAAAGTCAGTGCACACACAAGCAATTTCTGCCATCTTAATTCCATAGAAATCATCAGCGCCTTTGGAGTTTTTTCTTTGCAAAGTAATTTTGTTTTAACAATAGCGAAGAATTTCCAATATTTCCAACAAAATATCCTCACAAGTTTGCTATATTTAGAACAAAATCAAAGGAAACGTCCCGTGGTAAATATTAAAACTTTAAAAAGAGTCGGATTAAATTGGCCGAACCTTATTTTTTGTTTTAAAACAATTATTTTTGTTATTAATAAACATAAAACAAAAAAAATGAAGGTTGAAAGAATTTGACTTCAGTTACACATAGGATTTGATTATTTTCGTAGAATATATTTATATAAATAGTCAAACAAAACTAGTGGTAAACCTAATTATAAAATAAAAAACCGCCGCACGAGACAAAACTGTATGTTTAATATGTAAAGAGCAATTATCAATTTCAACGAGATTTTTCTAAGTTAATTTTACGAATTTTTTCGTTCAATCAACTAATATTATAGCAACACTTTTCTAACCTACTTATTTCGTTAATTTAATCAAAATGTGATTTACGACTTTTTTTTCAACGAATTTTTTAGGGCCACTTTTTAGAGAGTGATTTACAGTAAAAAATTAGAATTTTTGAAAAAACGACCAAAATTTACAATTTTTTTTAATTTTTTGGGCCCCCCCCGGAAATTAAATTCCCCCCCCCCCCCCCCCCCCCCCCGCCCCCGGTATGAGCAATAACTCCCCGGTCGATCCCTAGGCGCGCCTTTATAGGAGCTATTAAATCAACTAATTATGACCACCGTTTCGGAAAAGATGTCATAATTATAACATCCGAGTGTTCTAACTAGGGTGCGCTATAATTAAGGCGCCCTAGTAAAAGCAGTCAATGTGTCTTAGCAATATATGAAGTCACACATTTTTTCTTTATTACTATATTATATGTATTTTTGAATATAATGGTTAAAACACTTATTGTTTCACTAATAAATTTAATAATAGAAAGATTATCGGTGCCATTCATAAAACTTTTTAACCCGATCCACTTTGAACTGGGACCGCTTTTTCATGCAGATCAGTCTCTGATTTTCATTCCGAGTCCAGTTTGGTCATCAGAAACGTCACCGGAATTTTTTTGTCGCCCACATTTTGTCGCCCCAACAAACATACTTATTACTTTTTTGTCATTTTTATTAGATTATTGTAATTAGTGTTAATGTATATAAACTTTTATTATTTTTCAATAATATTCTTCACCAAATATTTTTATTATTAATAAAGGCAAAGTTATTTTAATAACTTTAAAAGATATAAAACAGAAATATAAAGTTATATCGAAATTAAAAACATGTTTAACAAAATATAATAATTCTGATCATATAAATTTATTGCCAGCAAGTTGTACAATATTTAAAACAACTAAAACTTTTTTCATAATTTTGGTATAATTGTTTACCCCAAAATTATTTATATGTATTACTATTAAGACTCTTCAAACACCGTTAAATATTCTTTTTTTAAAATAGGTTGGTTTTTTATTTAGAGACATTAAGCGTAAACAAGAAAGCCGCCAAATGAAACATTTGTGATTAAAAAAAAACAATATTGAAATCAAACCATTTATAAAACAAAAACATCTATCGGTAACACGAGAAAACAAACATTAAATGGCTAGCTAACAATAAGTTTTCTTTCTAAAACAAAAGAATAAAAACAAAAATATGTGTTCTAAAAAATACAAAAATACCACTTCTCACTTATAAACGCAAAATGCTTTAAAACGCAACTAAAATCAGTTTAAAAAAGAAAAAGAAAAAAAAAAACAAAATTAGAATTAGAATTTATTTTTAACCGTAAAATAAATTGACAAGTAACATTAAATGAAAGAAAAATAAACATAAATTTTACAGATAAAAAAAAATACAGTTGCACAGGTAATTGAAATATTACACTTTACGTACAACCAACTATCTTCATAATTTTATATGCCAAATATCTAACATAAGATATACATACATATGTAAGAGATAAATTTCTAGAAAAATAAAAGACTTATCACAAATCATTTAGGTAAAGTGCATTTTAACTTTTTTCGAAAAATGTTTAAGGTTTTGGAACATACAACATCCCTTGGTAGAGCATTCCATTTATCTACTACTCGGTTGCTAAAAAAATATTTAGCAATATCCAATCTAAATTTTTTCAGCTTGAGCTTTTTACCATTGCTGCGTGTTACAGACTCTGTGCAAATAGCAAATACTTTTTCTTTTTCTATGTCAACCAAGTTGTTCAATATTTTATAACACAAGACCATATCATTTTTTAGTCTGCGATATTCCAATGATTCCAAACCCAATTCAACAAGACGCACTGAATAATCAACATGCGGAAAAGAACACCTTCTATATAGACGGCGAGTAAACTGTTTCTGCACCCTTTCAATGATATCTTTGTCCTTTTGTAAATGAGGGGACCAGACATATGTTTCAAATTCCAATATAGGACGTACATAAGTAGTATATGCTTTCAGTAATAAAGTCATATCTTTGGTACGAAATGCTCTAAAAATAAGTGAAACTAACCTACCCGCTTTAGCAGCAATTTCAGAACAGTGATTTGAAAACTTCATATCCTTACTAATAGACACACCAAGGTCTCTTACCATATCAACGTTTTGAATGTCAACATTATTTAATTTGTATGAGTTACCCGGGTTGTTATAGCCAAGTGAAAACACATTGCACTTTTCTAAAGCGATGTTTAATTGCCACGTTTTTGCCCAGTTGCAAAATGATGTTAAGGCATTGGAAAATTTAGCAGGAGAATCATTTTTGTCAAAAATGTAGTATAATTTAGCATCGTCTGCAAACAGTTTTACATTGCAGTTTGATTCTAAACATTCTGGAAGGTCGTTAATGTAGATCAAAAATAACAAAGGACCTAGCACACTTCCTTGTGGAACCCCGCTGGTTACTGGAGCGAATTCAGAAGTCGCGTCTTCTATAACAACGCGTTGACGTCTACCAGTCAAAAATTGTGAAATCCACTGAAGAAGTTCATATCTTATACCATATGCCTTAAGTTTAGCAAGAAGTTTTGGATGACTGACACTATCAAATGCTTTTGCGAAATCAATATACATTGTATCAACACATTTTTTAGAGTCCAATGCACTAACCCAGTCTATGAGTGTACTAAGCAACTGAAGTCCAACTGATCTTCGAGCAAGGAATCCAAACTGAACAGCTGTAATTAAATTTTTTGAACGCAAATAATTTATTATGGTATCATAAACAATTGACTCCAACACCTTACAAATGATGCTCGTTAGAGACACTGGACGAAAGTTTCCTCTTTCACATGCTACACCCTTTTTGAATAAAGGTGGGACCAGTGCATCTTTCCAACTTTGAGGAAGAGTCCCTGTTTCCATAGATATCTCAAAAATTCTTGCTAGTGGCACAGCAATTTCATTTGATATCTGCTTCCAGTAAAAAGCGGGAATTCCTTCTGGAGTTCTTGATAATTTTGGTGCTATTTTTTTGAATTTATTTGCAACTAATTTTGGCGGGAATAAAACATTATATAACCCAACATTCTCAGGAACCCTAGGTGGGAAACTCGGAATTTTGCCATCATCTTTAGTGAAAACAGAACAAAAATATTCATTAAAAATATCACATTTTTCCTTACTGTCAACAGTAACAGATCCATCATCCTTTTTGATTGGGCCAACTGTTTGATTTTTATGTTTGAGTTTAGAATTTGCAAACTTGTATAGCGTTTGAATGCTGTTACTGTTGATAGCCTTTTTTTCATTTTCATCAAAAAACTTTTTCAGGGACTGTTTGTGTTCTTGAGCGCATTTTTTGTATTCATCTTTTAGCACATAATGTGATTTCACTTGGCGATACAATCTACGTTTTTTAGCAGCAAGCTTTAAAATGTGATCTGGATAATTTACTTTCTTTTCTGATGTATTTTTTAGCGGAATGAAGTTTTCAATACAATTTTTATTTATTTCGCAGAACTTGTCATATAAAATTTCTATGTTGCTCGAGTCCTGAATCATTTTAGCCCAATCATAAGTGTTTAAAAAGTCTCGTATAGCTGAAAAATTTCCCTTTTTAAAATTTCTAATTTTGTTTTTCTTGACAAAAATTTTATCAGCTTTAAAATTTAGTTTGAAATCAATTTTAAAATGATCGCACGTATCACTGAAAGGCTCAGAAACAGCAAAGTCGCCAATTAAATCGTCTTGATTTGAAAATAACAGATCGAGTATGTTTCCACCGACATGTGTTGGTGAGTTTATGTACTGAAAAAGACCACAATCTATAGTATGATCAAGGAAAATTTCAGTAGCTAGATCGTTATTTTCAACTCGTGGTATATCCCATAAAATATTTGGTGCATTATAGTCGCCACAGAAAACACATGGTACTTGAACATTTGTCAAAAAGTTATTTAGTTCAGATAACAACAACTCATTTTCAATGTCTAAAGCTTTTTCATGTGAATTCGGTGGTTTATATTGACAAATTAATCTAAGTTTACCTGATGCGCCTAGTAAATCAATTGCAATACTCTCCAAGGAATGATATTTTTCTGGAATATTAACAACCGTGCACTTTAGTATGTTTTTAATGAGAATGCACACACCCCCACCTTTTTTGTTTGCCCTATCATTTCGAAAAACGCTATATTTCTCAGAACCAGAAAGAAGTGAATCTGGATAAGATGAATTTAGCCACGTTTCACTAACTAAAATAATATCATAATTTTCCGTGTTCTGTATAAAGTGCAACTCATCAAGCTTATTTCCTAAACTACGTGCATTAAAATAAAGACATGATACAAAATTCCTACTCTCTCCTGTGCAACTGTCTCACTGCTTATTATTTCTATCTTTATCACTTTTGGCAAGATGCCACTTGTCGGGGTTTGAACCCACGTGTTTCACATACCAGACGCCATCCTTCCCCGTCTTATTTCTCCTGTTTCTTTCTTCGAAAAGAGCTTGAATGTGAGCCCTTTGCGAGAAAGTAAAAGAAGGACGGAGAAAAATGCCGCCCAAATCCTTCCTATCTTTCAAATTTTTTGCCCTAGACAGCACGTTTGAACGGTCTTGCGATCGCTCAAAACGGATTTTCAACAAACGAGGACGATCACCCTTTTTCGTCCCCATGCGGAAGGCTTCACAGATCACAGGGGGATAGACTGATTTGTCTCCTTCAAAGCAGACATCAATGACAGACTGGGCTGTCACCAAGTCAGTGTCATTTTCTTCCACTCCTTTCATGACAATAAACTTGGTATTCTTCTCCCTAGCGATCCTTTCGTCGCAGATCTTGGCAAAATCAGGGGATCCGCCATCAAAGACAGCGGGCTTTTCCGTTTCAGAAATGGCATTCTCCTTCAATAGCTGTTCCAGCCGTTCGAATCTGGTGGTGGCGTCATTTCTGAACTGCTCAAACTCAGCGGCAAGGGAAGCCATTTTGCCGAAACACTCCCCACACGGAAGCTTCAGCTTCAGTTTAGAGAAATCCGTGGCAGACAGCCCCGTGCACGACACATGGAAGTCGCGCTGACAAAGACTGCAGCTTCCCCGAGCTGCCCTTCCTCCGATACTCTGGTCGCAAATGGCGCAATTTGAGTTACTCTCTGGCATACTGTAATCGAATGCAAGGTGCACAAAAACCTGTTTATAAAAGATCTCTTGCAAAAAGACAAAATGGCCACACTGTGTAAAGTACACAGTTGTTACAAGGTGAACGACAGATCTTTTGCGCCAGAAATTGCAAAATTCGAACAGAGTTTAAAAATTAAAGAAGAAAGTGCATTTATAGCTTTTATATCATAAGAATCACGCAAAAAAAAACGAAATCAATTAAAAAAATATTTACTTTTCAAAATTTCTTAATTGAAAACCAATTTTTTGGGATAAGTGCAT
>JASAMX010007149.1:0-5000 GCA_030248175.1 Microlaimidae sp. YZB2_3
TCACGATAATCAAAACCCTCCCATTTGCACGGATGTTTAGTTTTAATATTCTTTACAGAGTTGTAACGTTATAAAATCACTTTTAGCCAATTAGTGCTTATAAAAAAAGGACATCTTTCATCCATTGGAGATTATTTTTTCCCAAGCACTAATTGACTGAAAGTGATTCTTTTAGCTCCTCCCACTACCATTCCCACAAAGAAAAACATATATGACGTGATCACGACTACTTTATGACATTTTGAGAGTCTGTAATTCTGGGGTGGTGTTTTTAATTTTATACGTGGTGTGTTTTATGAGTCACAGTTAATTTCCTACTAGAATTCAATATTTTAAAATAAAACAGATTATTATGTTGTTATTTAAACTTATGTAACCAATTCAAATTCATATAAAATATTCATAATTTTAATTACTATAAATCCCCCTCCTTTGTTTCCTATTAAATAAATGTGTTTCTTGAGTTATAAAAAGAGTTTTGTAACTCACTTCATTTTTAAACGATGGAAACAAGGAGTGGTGGATTTTAAAATCACCCACAATAAAAATACCATCTACCACTACTTACCGACTTCATGCTTTGAGAAAAATAGTACTGTGTTGTTTGGTTAATAATTTTCAAAAAAATAAGTTTAAAACCTAGCAAAATAAAAATTAATTTAATTTATTTAATTTAATATTTTATTTAATTTATTTATTTTATTCAATTTATTTAGTTTATTTAATTTATCTATTTTATTTATTTTATTTAATTTATTTAATTTATTTATTTTATTTTAGTCACCGTTTAAAGTGTTTTATGACGATTCCGACACATTCTGTCATACTAACAACGGCAAAAAGAAAAAAAAATTAACATAGTCAAAACCCTCCCGTTTAAACGGAAATTGTTCAGTGTTAATAATCTTTACAGAGTTATAACGTTATAGAATCACTTTTAGATAATTAGTGCTTATGAAAAAACGGGGATCTTTCATTCATTGGGGATTTATTTTTTCCCAGGCACTAATTGGATAAGATTGATTCCATTAGCTCCTCCCACAACCATTTCCACAAAGTAAAACATTTATGACGTGATCACGAATACTATGACATTTTGAAGGTCCTTAAAATCCTGACGTGATTATGTAATTCATGCTTATTATCCTCTTTGTATAATTATTATTTTTAATTCAAAAAATATAAATAAAATCATTGGTGGTGCCGGAGTGCCACTTGGCGATTTAGGCTCATTCCACCGCGCTAACTATAATTAAAGAACGTGGGTAAATTTTGTATTATGTTCTTCTTATTATTATTATTAGTATTTTACTTTTTAAACGCCCATATCTTAAAACCGATGTTTTCCCTTTGTTACTGATTGATCAGAAAGAAACAAGAACGATATAGTTAGGATACCAATAATTTTTTCAAGCAATTAAAAAACACAATAAACTATAAACATTTTTTAATAAACTAGAACCTATTTTTTATGTGTTTTTTTAATTGCTTGAATAAAAATTAATGGTACATGTAAAAGCGCCATTTGAGAATAAGCCTTGTGGTGACGCTTTAGTCATAATTAAAATATGTAAATTAGAATGTCACTCATCATCCACCTTTTTCTTCTTCACATAATCTTCTATTTATTAATATTATTTTTAAATTCAATCTACTAAAAACTTTAAATGTCATGCGCAAAAACAATCGAGACAATAAGAGACGTATGACTGCCTAAATTCAAATGAAAATAATTTGTTTTGTTCTTCCTAATAATCATGAATTTAAGATTAATGCGACAGTGCTAACGAGTAAACGCAGTGGTGATACAGACACATTAAATTATTAGATAACGCACAAACTAAAATTAAGAAATGTGGATAATTTTTAAACCACAAACAAAACATGGGCAAAATGATCTCTATTAACTGAATTCTTCATTTTACATCTGTTTTGGTTCCAATTTCAGCTATGTATTGCTGCACCAATTGAATATGAATTTTAAATCTCAAGTAGTAGAGTACTTAACATACATAAATAAAGAATCAAGAATATTATAGCAGCAAAGTTGTTCAGTTTATTTAAACAAAAAATACGTGTGCTATTGATAATATTGTAATGTTAAAAAGTATATCTCTTTAACGGAATGATTAGAAACATAAGTCTAAAACTTTAGTTAAAACTTTAGCTAAAACTTTAGTTTATTTCCCGGTGCTACAGGGTTCACATAATTTTTTTTTAATCATACAGTTATTATACATATACTTGATTTACCTGCTTCCAATCACTGAGAAACTGAGAATCCAATGTTTCTTCCGCTTTTACTTGCTATAAAAAAATAAACATTAATCAACTTATGTCGTCTTAAATTCTGTAATTTCTCTTTTTTTTTAAGCACAATATTATGTTTTTAGTTGAGTCATTATGCATTTTTTTCTATTTTTGCTACTGGCAAAATAAATGTTTATAATTGACCGTAGCACTTTGCGAAGAGTTTGCTATTGGTCTTTATCAATTTAAGTTTTCGATAATCACAATAATAAAAAATCTAATATCCATCATTACGAAAAATATATCAAAAGTTCTAATTACCCAAAGTGTTAAACAAAATTTTTAACTGATTTTTTTGCGGTTTATACCATGATGTCAAACAAGAAGATTCTTTTTGTTCTATAAATTTTATAAATAAAACTGTGCCAATAATGGTTTTTCAGTATGGTAGAAGATGTTATTAACAGCGATTGGGTATAATTTGGGCTGCTTTTACAAAACCAAATTAAGCAATGATTTAGAATTTTATTTTATAGTAAGCAATTATTTGGTGAATTTCATATCAATCAAAACGTCGCGTTTTATCGATAGCTAAATCGGGTGACTAACCCTATTTGACTGTCCAAAATGCTATATTAACACTGTTGCAAATATGTTTTGGTTAAAAGCACCACCTCCGATGAAAAATTTCCAGGGATGGTTTTAGTTCAATGATGCACCTTTGGAAATACAAATCATAAATTTAAAGCAAAAATCTATAAGATGATTGCAATATATAGAACCATAATTATCAGACCTGTGCACTGCCTCCCCACGGGGTTAAAACGTGGGGGGGCGATTCCAAAATGGGGGGCACGGATGGCAAACTTTTTTGAAAGGGGGGGCAATAAAACGGGGGGGCAAGAAGGGGGGAAAGAAAAAAAAGAGAAAAAAAAAAAAAAGAGAAAAAAGAAGGGAAAAGAGAAAAAAAGGGACAAAAAAGCGAAAATTAGGTAAAAATAGGTCTAAAATGGCTTAAAATACATTGAAATAGGCTAAAAACTGGAAAAAATTCGCGATGATGGCGTCATCATAAGTCAAAAATGGCGTCATAATTTTAGGGTACTTTTTTATTTTTTGGCGGGGGGTGGGGCAATAAAACCGGGGGCAAATCCTCCAATAAAACGGGGGGCATTTCCAGACTGTGCACAGGTCTGTAATTATATTGAGTTGTAATATAAAAAATAATTTTTAAAACTGACGTTCTACGATTGCCAGGTTCCTTTTGTTTTAAATATGCAGTATCACGTTGTGTGCAATCTATTTTGTTCTTTTACTTTTGGTTTTTGTGTGTTTTTTTACTCTAAATAGACTTAGGAAAAATGGCACTACGTATCTCACACCGATTCCCTAACCAATTTGGTCGAATTTTTTACTTTGGGAAAGCCTATCATTTGATTTTCGGCTAAATTTTAGGATGTTAAATTTAGTTCAAATTAGCTTTATTTTATTAAATTTTGATTTGATTTTTTTGGTTCAAAGGAAATTTAAAAAGATAATATTTGACTTCCGGTGTTGAGCTAGGCTGAAATGGCCACAAGATAAGGGACTAAGCCCCCTTACCACGGTGAAACGCTGTGCCGACAACACACAGCGTGGCAATTACCTGACCAGGGTGGCAATGGCGGTTTTAAAAAACCAAATCAACCACAACCTCTGAAGTGGCGCAATTCCTATGGCAGACTGCCGAGGGGGAAACGCGCTTATGTGTATTATAATAAAAATAAAGGGTAAAAATGCACTATTACCCCACCTGAACGTTCCCTAAAATTCCTGAAATACAAATTTATATTCTATTGGTTCCTGCATCTAAATATCACTTTTAGACAGTTGGCGCTCAGTAGGCGTTCTCCAGATATCAAAAGGGGAATACAAAATCTCCGATACAAAATTGCTATTTTTAACTATATTTGACCATAGCTTTAGAAAGAAAATATAATTTTTTCCAAAAAAATTTTTTTTAAAATATACAATTTTAAGGGTACACATTTAAACTTTGAACCTTTGAAACTTTGAAACCTTCTTTGAAACTTTGAAATTTATTGCAAAGCCATGGACATCCCAGTATGGACAGAAAACTACCCTACTTATATACACATTGAAAATTCAATTTTAAAATTCTGTTTGATGCACATGCAGCAACTAAAATTTTGCATAAAAATATATGCTATTAATTAAACCTAAGCCTAGGCATAAGCCTAAGCCTAAACCTAAGCCTAGGAAAAAGCCTAAGCCTAAGCCTGAGCCTAAGCGAAACCTAAGCCTAAGCTTGAATCAAAGCAAAAAATAAGCCTAAGCAAAAGCCTAAACCTACGCGAAACCTAAGCCTAAGCCTAAGCAAAATCTAAGCACAAGCAAAACCCAAAAACTAAGCGAAAAAAACGGCTACTTTCTACTTTAATTTGATATTTTGATTGTTAAAAATGAAGTTTTTGTCAAAATATTGCCTTTCTCATACAAAAAACTGCGATTTTTTTTTGTTGAAATTACAAAACGACGGCAGTGATTTTGTGAAGTTTGCCCAACCTTTCTTTTCTTCACTTCATGTTTTTAGCGAAAGAATCCAGGGTTTTTTGTACAAGAAACGCAATATTTCGACAAATAATGCACCAATCTTAACGATCAAGGTATCAAATTAAAGTAGAAAATAGCCGATTTCTTTAAGTGCATAATTTGTAACTTAAATCGTTATACTTATTGAGCAATCTTAC
>JASAMX010007149.1:10000-66001 GCA_030248175.1 Microlaimidae sp. YZB2_3
TGGACAACATATTTTTACCAAAAATAAAAGAACCTTCCTCCCCAACCAAAGAAAAAATTAGGATAAATGAGATAATATGGGAAACCTTATAATTCAGGGAGCATCTTAAGGTTGTTGAAATTAGTAAAAAATTAACACGGAAATTCTTATGCTGGACAACATATTTTCACCGAAAGAGGGAAAGACCCTTCTCCCCAACTAAAATTAGAGTGGGTAACTGAGTGAACAGTGAACACCCCTTTCTTCAGCAGAAACCAATGATTTAACATAAAAAAAATTGTCTTAGATATTTTTAAATGCAAGAAATCATTTTGATTTTGTTGATCCAAAAACACAAAAAATAGCGCACGCTTCTGGAGATCAATTACTACCAAACATACAAACCAATAAAAATCAAGGGTTGGTGTATTTTAAAAATCAAGACTAAAATAAGTAAAGAATAGCATGGGTTTTATATCTAAACGCATTTGAATAACGCAAAACAGGGGGTGTTGTGTTTTTTTTTAAATATATCACCATACCAAAATTTGTAAAACATAAATGGGTTGGGTTCTCAACCACGTTACAAGGACTACATGCCTTTAAAAGAGCGGTATCCTTAATACTTTTAAATTCGTTAGTCAACGGAATTGGATAAAATCCAGGTAACTAAAAACTTTTAACTTTAAATTTAGTTGAATTTTAACCAGTAATTACTGAATAGATTCCATTCTTTCTGAAATTTTATAATGAATAGGTTCTAAAAAAATGAAATTGGTAAAAACACTTTTATTTTATTCCATTTTTTGGTGAAGGTGGCTTTGCTCATTGATTACTGTTTAGCATTGAACCAAATTTAAAATTTAAGCGTTTTGTTGTTACCTAGGGCTTTTTTACTAAATATTTTTAAAATTAGTATAGGCAAATAAAATCTAGCTGACCGGGATATTTGCTGTGTTGAATTGACTATTTAACAACAAAAACATTCAAAATTTTTCACTAAAGCGGATTAATAACAAAGATTAAAAACTGTATCTAAATAATTAATTATCAAATTATTTAATTTGTAACCTAAATACAAATTTTTTAAGGGCTAAAGTTGGTTAATTTTTGTGTATTTTGAGAAAAAGTAGAATTAAAAAAAATCTGCATTCTTATTTGTTTAAAAAAAAACGTCATTACCGCACAATTTTAATTGGTCCCCTGGTCCCCTTATGTCTGCATTCTAATTTTCAGCGTAAGCCAGATATAATTCAACCATAGATTTTTAGACTACTTACTGCAAAAGTGTCTTAATTTATTTGTAAGATCAGTATTTTAACGTTTAAGGAAGCCTGACGAAATAATTGCCCGACTATGCAGAAAACCTTTGGTTTTTACAAATAAATGAGTTAACTTATTTTAGTGAAATTTTAAAATATCTAAATTAAAAAAAAATCAAAAAGCCAGTGGAAATAAACACAAAATATTCGCTAAATTTTATTGATTCACCTGGTACATAATACAGTATGTATAATAAAAATTAGTATAAAAAATGGTATGAAAAAAAATCTTTTAATTTGAAGCCCAGTACAGTTATCCAAAATAGCAAGTACCATTTTATTACAATATACCACCTCCCTATTTCAATTACCAACCGCACTGTATATAAAAAACAACCAGCAATGAATAAAAATATGTACAATATTTTGTGCGCCATGTGGAAATTCCGAATAAACCTTGAAAAGCCAAACCAACAATTAGAAGAAAGGGTCAGGGAAGGGTGCAGAGTGCTCTATTCTTATATCAAACTAGCCCCGAAAAATGCTCTAAGAATAGAGCAGGAAAAAAGAGCTATTTCTCCCCGGGCGTGTGTTTAGACAGAAAAGATGTGGACTAAAGTTAAAATCTTTTAGGCTGAAATTAACGAAGTAACCGCTCCCCGCCAGAAAGAAATAAAGAATCGACGCTCGAAAATAAAAATAATAAAAAAAACTGTCGGAGATGATGTAACCAATTATTATTATTATGTTGCGTCAGGTGTTTCTCTCCACGTGATATTTTCTCAAAAAACGAGTGGTTACTTTACCACCTACCTATTTTCACCCCGATAGAATTCATCTTTAATCTGAGACGGACATTATTACATCATAGCAAATTTTTATTTGATTTGGTCAGCTGCCCACTCAATAAAAATTTTTACCATAATGATAATAATTTAATTATACGTTGAACTAAACACACAGCACTGTTGCATTTTTTTTAATTTGATAAAACGAAAATTGAAAACTATACTCACAGCAATCTTTGACAATCGCGAAATGCCACTTTTTCTATAAGAAGGTGTGTATGTATGTATGTGTAAGAAACAACTACAGTGCCGGCCGAAAGTAGCCTAGGATTGGAACGCGTTCCGCGCTCCGGGAACGCTGTAGAGAACGCGCGTTCAGGGAACGCGTTCCAAGGATTTAAGATATCCTGGAACGCGTTCTGGCTTTCTCTCGGATCCCTGGAACGCACCCAGAACGCGCTTGGAACGCGCTCCCGGAACGATGCAGGTGGGCGATAAGTCGGAACATCAAAGCTGGGAATTGATGTCACAGCCTTTCCAGGCGCGTTCCTGGAACGCGTTCCAGGAACGATGCAGGTGTTTAATAAGAGAGTAATAAAATTATGGAAAGATGCCAAACATCTTTTATTACACCCATTCTCACGACCATAAAATTCAGTCTTGATTTTGATTGAAATATACTAATATGGAACTGATCAGCAACATTTCATCACAATGCACTTAAATATTAGTTTCAGAATTATTTAACAAAATAAACAGATTACAGAAATATCAACAATATGGGAATGAAAACAGTTCACCGCATTTAAACATAGAAAATTGCATATTTCTTTGTGTCAAAAATTTTCCAAAATCAAAAATACAATATTTTATAAAGACATGAATATAAAACATACAAAACCATGTTAAAATAAAACAATTCAGTTATCTAAATCCATGTTGTTGTTTTTTATTTATTCGCTAATTTTCATTGTTATTTTTGAACGGCCAATCAGGGAAGAGCGCGGAGCGCTTAATTTTTTGTTTTTTTACTTCGTTCAGTTACGTATTGTACTTTATCTGTATTGGATAATGTACTATTTTTTTCTTGTTTGTAAATAATTTTTTTTCAGGGACATGTCTATTGATTCCTAACAACAAAATATTCTTGAATCTCTGCCAAGCATTTTCTACTGTGCCACATTCCTCAAATAAAATTTTCCAGTTGATTGTAGATAAGTATAAACTTAGCATATCATAATCTGCTTTTAAAAAATCAGGTATGTAGTTTTGAATCTTATTTTTAGGACTGTCAAATATTTTAAGATTAATTTCAGATAAAATAGTGTCATGATCTGATTGTGAAAAACTGGGCGCAACAGTGACATTATTGAAAACTTCTCTATCGTTTGTGAACAAAAGATCCAGATAATTATTTCCACGAGTTGGTTGTGAAACAAGCTGATACATACCTAGCTCAATAACAAACTCAAACCAATTATTTTCATTTTGCGTGTTTGAAGTTATTTTATTTGAAGACCAATCTACCCCTGGCAGATTGAAATCTCCAGTAAAAACAATGGTTCCTACAAAGTTTTCTGTCAAGTTCCTGATTAGCTCAAATATTAGATTGTCTTTTTCTTTGCTAGTACTAGGTTCTCTGTAAATACCAATGAATCTCAGTTTAGATGACTTTTGTAGAATAATGTCAACCGCTACTAGTTCTATTGCATTGTACTTTTCCTCCATTTCAACTTCAACTACTCTAAAAATATTTTTAATTAATAGGACTACTCCACCTCCTCGTCGCTGCTGTCGATCCCTTCGATAAACATTAAATTCTCTATTTTTTGTGATCATTTCATTAGTAGTTGTTTCAGTGAGCCACGTTTCACAAAAATGTTTCACAAAAATGCCATGTTTCACATGTTTCACAAAAATGTTTCACATGTTTCACAAAAATGTTTCACATGTTTCACAAAAATGTTTCACATGTTTCACAAAAATGTTTCACAAAAATGTTTCTCAAAAATGCCATGTTTTACATGTTTCACAAAAATGTTTCACAAAAATGTTTCACATGTTTCACAAAAATGTTTCACATGTTTCACAAAAATGTTTCACAAAAATGTTTCACAAAAATGTTTCACAAAAATGTTTCACAAAAATGCCATGTTTCACATGTCCAACAAAAAGGGATCACCATCAGCAGAATACCGAAGCAAAACCTTTTTGTTCTGCTCTCTAAGCTCCCTAAGTTTGCCAAGCAATTCCTTTTGACAGACTCGCTGTTCCTCATTCAGTGACGGTCTTACATAAACTTTATCAAATTTAGTGACACCTCTTAGTCGTCCTCCTGAACGCACAGCTCTATTTCTGATATATTTGTTGACGACCCTAACTTTTAGGAGCCTGGGCCGGTCACCAGCTCTTCCGATACGAAAAAACTCAACAGGAGTGACCTCGCCCAAATCGCCACTGTCAAGAGTCTTTAATAACTCGGTCACATTCTCTTTTTCCCCTTTTTAGGAATCGCTCTCCAGTAGGCCAAATACGACCAGCATTGACTCATGTTCTCTTTGCACCTCCATGCGCTTAAAATAACTGTCAATTATTGGCAGTAGACGATTCAACACCTTTTCACAGATGGATGCCACTAAGTCAGTATTGACACCAGGAGCTCGCTCTTCCTCCATCCCAGCAAATCTCTTCTCTAAATCCGTCAGCCTTTTCCGGAGGTCCGCATTCTCTGCCTCCAGTCTGGTAATTTGATCATCCTTTGTCTCTCTTGGCATGTTGCAGTGGATGCGATTCAATGGTCGTAATTCAACGTAAGTGGGTAAAAACTTTAACGTAAGTGGGTAAAAACAAAAAACATTTTGTAAAAAGCCTTCAACATACTGGTACTGGTACTTTATATTCCGTTGTGCTTTATCCTTTTAAAAATTATGATGGTAGTACAATATTAAGGGCGACTATGATAGCAACTGAAATTATATCTGTCATATACGTAAGGAAATAATTAGAAATAAAATCGTAAAATATTTTCTCTGCATCCGGATGAACTAGTTTGTTTTAGCTAGGTAAGCACGAAATTGAGCCTGGTAATCTCCCTCATGTGAATTCTTTGTCTTATCGCATTTCTCATTAGGTAGAACGTTTTATTACTAATTTCATTAAGTCTTCTCTCAAGAGTTGATTAATAAGTTGTAAATGTTAAAAAAATAAAACAGAGAGATTTTGCGTAGGTTCTACCAAAATAAATGTCAATACCAAACAAAATTAGTTACTACTTCCTAAAATCGACATGCATTAGATATGGCAAAATTTTTTTTATCCAGTCAAAGTTAACAAAAGCTGTAAAGAAAAAATTACAGACACACAAGGTTCGTCATTGGCACACTATATTATATCATAGATTTTGTAATTCTTACATACTGTATGAGTAGAAATTTTTTTGAAAATATTAAAATTTTGCTTACATAAGCTTAAGAGCTCCTTTGAAAAATTATATCTATAAAAGTACTGGTATTTTACCAAAGAGTCATTCTGGTATAACCGCAAAATTTTCACACCTCATGTATTATTTATAGTAAAACAAGTCGTAGTAACTAAATTGACATTATAAAATGAGTTTACAACAAAACCACAAAAAACTGGAATCGGTAAATTTTACTAGACTAAAAAAATGAGAGCTAGACTGAGTTTCAGTAAAAAATAAAAAATGAAAATAAAACTCTATAAACACAATAGGTCAAAGTCACATATGGATTAATTAGCATACAACAGGATTAAATTTGCAACACATCCTTTGGAATTTGAGTTCAGTGGTTTTAACCAAAAGAACCATTATCGTACATACAGCAAAAGTACCATAATTGTGCTGAACTTAAATTTCCAAAAGATGTATTGCAAACGTAATATTGTTGTATGCAATTTATTCCTTATGTGATTTTGGTCGATTACTGGCATCGATTATTACCGATCGATTACTGGCATCGATCGATTACTACCTAATCACTGGCATCGACAGTCAGAATAAGTCAAATAATGTTCCATATATGCTAAGTAAGAGGATTGTTAAAAATATTTAAGACAAAAAACCACTTTTAACCATTTTGGAGAAAATGGACCTTGAGGATGTCTGATTTGTGGAGACAAAGATTACAATTGCAACTTTGTTGCTTAATCAGGAATTAGTGGAACGACAAGAAGTGAGCAGCTAACATTAACTTTGAGAGAACCGTCCAACGTTAATAAACTTTTCAATAGAACAGTTACTGAAATATAAATTGCTTTGATTTTTTTAAAATTTATTTGTTGACATTTGATGACGCCCGACTGTTTAATTTGGTTTACAATATTAACACTTTTTTAGGCTTATGATCTGTTTATTTTTGTGTTTTTTGAAATTAGAATTCAGGGGCCTATTTCATAAAGACGTTTGTAATTTTTCATTTTACAAAGCTCCACCTATTTTTTGTAATTACATGATAGAGGATATACGATATGGCGAACATTAATCGGTAAGCGGAGATGAAATGACATGACGTGGCTGCTACCAATCAGCGCGGAGTAGTGCGCGGAGATGCTCCCCCTGGATCACAAGTTGAAAAAAATTTGTCGTGTAATTTACAAAAAATAGGCGGAGAATTGTAAAATTAGAATTTACAAATGTTTTTATCAAACAGGCCCCAGGAGTAAATTAAAAATTTAGGACTTTATTAGGAAAACGGCATGTTGAGCCCTAAAATTTTTTTATTTAATTTTACATACTGTGCTTGTTTTTTAATAGAAGATACTTTTAACTTTTGTTGTTAAAATTTAGTAATTTTGGCATTTAATTGGTTGTTGCGTTTTTTATGTAATTATGTTTGTTTTAAAATAACTGCTTTCTAGCAGATTTAATTTTCTCAAAATGGAATTTTTTGATGCTTTTTTGCTGTTTTGTCTTCATAAGCAAAGCAAAACAGTTGTTATAAGTAATTTTCATTGTTTATTTATTTATTTTATGAATTCCGCATTATTTAGCAAGGCCAAGGAATAGATGGCGTTGCATTATGAAAAATCTACATTATTACTTTCGTTCAGGATTTAAAATTGCAATCAGCAAGCACACTTTGTGTTTGACATTTATCTTAATTTTTGAATTAAAAAAAATATTTTCACCCAGTCACAAAAAAACTGTAGCTGTTAAGAATATAGTCTGATTATTTAACTCTGAACCAGCATTATCTTTAATTACTGCGCCCAGTAAGCGCATTTTAAAATTTTTATTAATCTTGATTTGAATTTAAGCACAAATTAATGTTGAAGTAATAAGTAAAAACAGGCTTTTGACTCTTAATATATTTAGGTAGTTTGTTAGTTCATTGCACAAGTAGTTGTCAACTGTCTATAATTATTTTAGATTACCTTTGTTTTTTTAGTTATTTCATTTTCAATAACATTATTTATTTTATATTATTATCTTAAAGAAGGATGTAAAACTCTCATCTTTTCCCTGCAATCCTCTAAGAGGGGTGGGACCTTGACTAAAACTCCACAACAACATCAGTATTGGTATGGAGTATTAGGCGGTCATATGGAATATTCATAGCCTGCATGCTTCTGCTCTAAAAAATGCAGGTTCTTATAATTTAACTTTGATTTTGAATTTTAATTAAATTTATATTTGAAACAATATGTATAAAATTTTAGTTAAAAATTCAGATCTTTGGCTAGAAAGTTTTTTTCTTTAATTAAATTGTTTACAAACTCCAAGGATAGACATAAATAATTTTTAAACTTTTTTTAGTACTTGTGAAAAAATTTACACAAAAACTGAAATTAAAACGGTGATTTTGAGAAGAGTAAAGTCAAATAAATAGTTCCAAGCAATCTCCCAACAAAAAGGGGGATTCTCATAACTGTGGAAAGTTTTGAATTCCCACAGTTTGTGGAAAGTCCCTACAGACTCAAAAAATACGTTTGCAACAAACACCGCCTAAGCCTAAGCCTGAACCTAAGCCTAAGCCTAAGCCTGAACCTAAGCCTAAGCCTAAGCCTGAACCTGAACCTAAGCCTAAGAAATATTTGAACTGTTGGGAGATTCATTGATTGGTTGGGACTTTCCTACGTTGGGACTTTCCTCAGTTAGGACTTTGCCTGATACCAAATAAATAGATCTATTTTACTTACTTCAAATGGAAAAAGCAATGGTTGTGACATCGCGTTATTAATTAAAAATACAGCTAACATGTCTGTTGAAATTAGAATGCAGAAAAGTTTCATTCTGGCAGGGTTTTACCGTTCAGGTCAAAGAGGTAAGTACTGCACTTAAGTCTAAAAAAACAGGGTGGATAACAGTGTATTTTTATTTGAACAACAGGAACCTTAAATTGAAATATAAAAGTGACTGTGGTGGATTAGTCCTAAGTTTAATAAAAACCGGCTATAAGCAAACTAGAGGTGGCTGATTATTTAAGCAAATCGAGAGGCCATCAAGTAGCTAAATATTAAATCAAACTAACTCGTTATATTAAAATGAACAAATAAGAATTCAGAAATATGCAAAGTTGAACTGGTATGAAAAACTTTGTTTCAGATGTTAATGTTACATCATACCACTTTACCATATTTAATACGTAAAAACTACACCACGAGGACCTGGTTGATCTTAGAATTAATAAAAAACTTTCTTTAAAATATAATTGGCACCTTGCACTAAAACTGGTTACACACATATAGTATGCAAACACTAACATTGTTGCCTGTGCGGAAAATACCATAATAAGGCAAATTTTTTAAGGAAAGGGTAAAAAGCAGTAAAAAGAACGGTGAAAAAAAGGCGGAGATTCAAAAAGAACTCAAACTATTCTTTAAATTAAACAACTTTTAATAAAAACGTATGAAAAACTAATGTATATAATTAATATTAATTTAAAATGTAATAATCTAAACGTCAAAGCAAAAACTTTGTTAATAAAATATATATCTCCCCCTAAAAAATACTCCCGCATCACTCATTTCATTTCCCACATTCCATTTCATTTCCCCGCGTAAGAAAATCAATATGCAGCCTTTGTTGTCGCGGATGAAATGGGGAGGGTAATTTAGCAAAAATAATTTTGTTTTCTTTTTCAATCTCCGCTTTTTTCCGCCTTTTTTGCACCATCCTATTTACCGCTTCCTTCCCTTAAAAAATTTGCCGCATCACAGTATTTTCCTCACAGGCAACAATGTTAGTATTTGCATACTCTATGTGTGTTACACATAATAGTTACTTTTAGTGCAAAGTACCAATATTATTTCACTGATAGACAGGTATACTTGAACAAAGAAACAATTAGTTGTATACAGTAATAATACATATATTAGGTAAAAAAATCCCAAAATATTTAGCTCTTAGGAACTGAGTGTTTTAACAAAAGTTGTAGTTTTCTCTGTGTTTTCCAAAACTAAAAAAAACACTTAACTCAATAGTTATTATTTATCACAAAAATGTCATTAATAATTAATCTTAGCAAAATGAAAGGCATAATTTTTTAAAATATGAGATTTTGTTTTGTTTACATAAATCTTTCAAAAGATGACTATCCTTTTTTAAATACAATAATTTAAAAAGTTACAGATAATACAATTACAGAGATGCAATATCTAATAAAAACTAAAATAAAACTAATTTTTGTTTTTAAAATATAAGAAACTAAAATTGTTGCATTGTTATTGCAATTTGTATTAAAACGTGAGTATTATGTTTAATTATACAAAATCACGTAGGAAGTTTAAAGAACCTTATATGTTTTGTGTTGTAGGTGAGAATCAAAGAAGGAGTAGGATTTTATAATTGGTGTTTAGCTGGTGTGGCCAAAATTTAGTGTTTACAAAACTGAGCTTCAAAATGCACCAAGGAATATGGCTAAACAAATACGTTGGCCCTATTAAAGCAATAGTGGCGCGGGAAAGCATATTAAAGATTATTTAGATAAAAGCTATCGCGGTTTTTTAACAATCACAGGTTTTTGGGGCTAAATTGCCGTGCTGTGCACCTGCGCCACTAATGATTGCATTTATTTTTTTAAAATAATAAGAAGATAACCCACGTTTTCTAATTAGAGTTGGCGCAGTGGCGTGAGGCTAAATCGCCACGTGAACAATGAAGATATGAGCTTAAAATAATAACAACAATAATAATAATAATAATAATAATAATAATAATAATAATAATAATAATAATAATAATAATAATAATAATAATAATAATAATAATTAATAATAATAATAATAATAATAATAATAATAATAATAATAATAATAATAATAATAATAATAATAATAATAATAATAATAATAATAATAATAATAATAATAATAATAATAATAATAATAATAATAATAATAATAATAATAATAATAATAATAATAATAATAATAATAATAATAATAATAATAATAATACTAATACTAATACTAATACTAATACTAATACTAATACTAATACTAATACTAATACTAATACTAATACTAATACTAATACTAATACTAATACTAATACTAATACTAATACTAATACTAATACTAATACTAATACTAATACTAATAATAATAATAATAATAATAATAATAATAATAATAATGATAATAATAATAATAATAATAATAATAATAATAATAATAATAATAATAATAATAATAATAATAATAATAATAATAATAATAATAATAATAATAATAATAATAATAATAATAATAATAATAATAATAATAATAATAATAATAATAATAAAATGAAATTTAATTTTAAATTTTAACCATGTTCTCTAATAATGGTTGGCACAGTGCCATGGGGCTAAATCACCATGTGGCGCTATTGCACCATTGGCCAAAATTTAGTTAGATACCCTACCACTTTTTAAAATAAAAAAACTACTTTTTTATTTTAAAAAGTGAATAAATGCACTTCGTGTGCAGGCACTATGCTCACTTTCTAGCTTGTTTTAACTTGTTAGTTTTAGTTATTTGACAAACTAATTTAATTTTAGCAAAAAAATAGTCAAGAGTTTGAGCTATGCTCCCATATATGTCCTACACATATTCTAACCTCCATTATGGATATATAACATTTCAAAGTTCAAGTTTTATCGCCAGTCCCCATCATTTTTGTATAGACTATAGGTTTAAATAATCCAAACCTAGGGAAAAAGAATCCAAGGTCACAAGGTCTAAATAATCCAAGGAAACCACAAATAATCCACACAAGAGCGCTGTGAGTTGGATTATTTTTTCGCACATGAATTCATATTTCGTTTATGCAAGTTTTTGATCTTTGGATTAATATTTCGAGAAATCGCGCTGGCAGCGAAAAAATTTTCGCACTTAGAGCTAAAATTTAGCAATAAATGGACAGATGTTTTGAAGTTTTTCAAAAATTCTTCAATAATATAAATATTTAAGTTTTCATGAACATACACGGCACCTAAGAAATTATTTTCTATAATCACGATTCAAAATTTCGGTTCCTCAGAGCTACAAAAAAATTTAAGTCAAAAAAATTATTCATTACTTCACTACCAATGCCGTTGGTTTCCCAGTATGTTGGAGTTTTTTGTTTAAAGGACGGTTAACAAATGGTTGGAAAAGCTGCGTTTGTAAACTGTGCTTCCAACTTAAACTTAAACAACCTGGTCTTCAAAAAGTACCAATGCTTACAGTAAGAGGTAAAACGTTAATGACAGATCTTAGTGTTAGTTTTGTTTCAGGTCTCAAATATCATGATCCAGTACAGCGGTTATTTAAAATATAAGAAGCTCTTTAGCTTCGGAGCTTTGCCTGTTAAATAAGCGATTTTAAGCTTACCTAAGTTAAATTTTTTACCCACTTACCTTAAACTCTGCCCCTAAATTAAGCAAATTTTAGCTTTCATTTTTAAGGAGAGAGGTTCGACCTAAACACAGAAGGTGTTGAGGGGTAATACCTTCAAAAATCCTAAAACTGCAGACAACCCTTGATGAGCATTGGGGGTAGGGCGGGGACCCACTTACGTTAAAGATCGGTCTAAAAGAATGGATGGACTGAAAACACGACACAAATCGGAAATTGAGGGATTGCGTGCCAGGGTGGCGGAGCTAGAAGCCGAGAGGGAAACGTGGGTGGACGAAAAAGGACAACTGGAACAGCGCGTCCGAAATTTGGAGGAAACGTCCAAGTGTCTACAGCCCCATGTTTTTTCTACAATTGTTGCGGATGTCTGCCAGCAAGTGGTCAAGCAGCTCCTACCAGTGCTAAATGAATTGTTCGAAGACCATATGGCAAAGCTGGATGCCAAAAAAGAGCATGGACAATTCGCAGTTGTCAGTGGCCTGCCAGAGACGGACAATGACTCTGCCGAGGTGAAGGAACTGGTGGACAAACTTGCTGGAGACTCTGGAAACATAGAAATTGTGGACTATTTTCGAATAGGCACAATGAAGACAGTGAATGGGCGAGCAAAGCCACGTCTAATGAAAATTAAGTTTGCTTCTCCAGGGGTGCGCAATAAAATTGCTCGCTCTGGGAGTAAGCTAAAAGAAAGCAAATTTAGGGGTGTGTATATCCGCCCATCATTAACCTATGACCAGCGCATAGCCCAAGCAAATTTAATAAAAACTGTTAAGGAACACAGGGAAAATAATGCTAACTCTAAGCTCCAAGTTAGATACAATAATCAAGGCGATCCTTACATATTTGATATTATTGAAAAAAAAATTTTGAAAAAAAAGAAGAAATAGTCAAAACTCCATAGGAATTTCTGCGACCCACTTGCAGCACAGCTCAAATTAAAGCGATATGTTTTAATGCGAGGAGTCTCAGAAGTTCCTTGACGGAGTTTAATATTCTATTATCTGGTAATGATGCAACATATAATTGTTTGAATTTTGATTTATTATTTGTGACTGAGACGTGGTTAACTCGTGACATAAATAATAAATTAATCAATCCGTTAAATAAATATCATGTAATTCGTTATGATAGGCCAAAAAGTAACTATGGTGGCGTTTTGTTAATGATTAGAAATAAATACCAAATCATTGAAATAGAAATAAATCCAAGATTTGCAGATATAGAAATATCAGCTTGTGATATACTTTTTAAAGACTTAAAAATTAGAGCCGTTTGTTTATACAGGCGTCCTCAAACAACTAAACAAGAGGATGAATTAACTTTTGAACTACTCAGAAACCTAGTTTATAATTTTGAAGGTACTGTAATACTTTGTGGGGATTTCAATCTCCCTGGGATTAGATGGGATAATATGGAAATAGTTTCAAACAATCAAAATGAAGAGAACTACTTTTTTCTATTCAGTCAATTAGGACTTTCTCAGCTCATAAATTCACCCACTAGAGAAAATAATTTCTTAGACCTCATTCTTACTACTGATGTAGATATTTTCAACTCAGCAGATGTAGCACCAAATTTTCTTAATTCTGACCATCTCTCTATTCTATTTGAACTTAATGTTTGTTTGAATAATCAAAGAAATAATATAAATCAGACAGAAATTTCACCCAATTTTGTTGATGCAGACTATGAATCTCTTTTTCTGTTATATGCTTCATATAATTGGGATGAACTTTTTGGAAAATGTTCCAGCGTTGAAGATCAGTGGCAATGTTTTAAACTAAAACTATTAGAAGGTATTAATAAACATGTTCCAGGTAAACTCCATAGGACAAATACTAAAAAGCATAAATATCCAGCAAACATAATTAAACTCCAGAGAAAAAAATTAAAACTTTGGCACTCAAGAAAAAACAAAAATATCAAAAAAGAATATAAACAGATAAATAAAGATTATATTGAAGCAGTTAAAGAACACAACATTTTTTTAGAAGAGAAAACGCTGAACCAAGGGGATATCCAAAGTTTTTATAAATTTGTAAATAAAAAGATTAAATCAAGATGTAATATTCCTGCTATGCTTAAAGATGACTCCACATATGCGCATGAAGATTTAGAGAAAGCTGAATTGTTTGCTGAATATTTTAGCTCTATTTTTACTAAAGATAATAACATTTTTCCACCATTTAATCCTGAATCATCGGATAAGCTAACTAATTTAGAATTTACCACCAAAGATGTGTTAAAAGCTTTAAAAAAGTTGCCAAATAAATTTTCTAAAACTCCTGACTGTATCCCTGCTTATTTTCTAAAACGTCTTGCAAAAGTCCTTGCTGAGCCATTAGCTAAAATTTTTAACAAATCATTTCAAACAGGAAAACTTCCAAATGACTGGCTCATAGCATTAGTTATCCCAATTTTCAAAAAAAAAATTAAAAAATAGAAAACAAAACTATAGACCAATCTCATTAACCTCATTCTCCTGTAAAACAATGGAGACTATTGTGCGTGATAAACTTTTCTCCTTTTTCCAAAAATTACTGTCCAGGTCACAACACGGTTTTAAGGACAAAAGTTCAACAATCACGCAATTATTAGAAACACTCTATGATTGGACTTTAGCTTTAAAAAACAAGAGATCTATAGATGTCATTTATTTGGACTTTGCTAGAGCCTTTGACACTGTTTCTCATCAAAAACTTCTATATAAACTTGAAAAATATGGAGTTACTGGAAAATTTCTAAACTGGATTCAAGCGTTTTTATCTAACAGGACACTAAAAGTAGTTATAAACAAGTCTGTTTCTTTGCCCTACAAAGTTACCAGTTCTGTTCCTCAAGGTTCAGTGCTAGGACCATTACTATTTTTGATTTATATTAATGATATAGTAGACTGTGTAGAAAATTCCAAGATTAAGCTGTTTGCAGATGATGCAAAAGTTTACTCTGAATTTTCTACATATGATGAAGAAAACATTAAATTACAATCTGCTATGCTTCAAAGAGATTTAAATAAAATAGCAGAATGGTCAAAAAATTGGCAGCTTACACTTGCTGAAAATAAGTGTGAAACATTTCATATTAGACCATCTAATGAACTTTTAAACCAAACTTATTCAATTAATAATCAAACACTAAAAAACTCTACAACTGTTCGAGACCTGGGAGTTTATATGTCTCAAAGTTTAAAGTTTTCACATCACTGTCAAAGAGTTGCTGACGCAGCTATGCAACGCTCAGCTTTAATTTTTAGAACTTTCAAAGCAAAGTCTGTCAAAAATTTGGTAAGAGCATATAAATCTTATGTCCGGCCAATGGTAGAGTATGCTAGTGTGGTTTGGAACCCTCATTTGATAAAAGACATTAAAATAATTGAGAATGTTCAAAAAAGTTATACGAGAAGATTGTTTAAATTTTGCGGTCTTAAATACTCCAGCTATGAAAACAGGTTGGCTTTTTTAAAACTTGAAAAACTTTCTGAACGAAGAACAAAAATAGACTTATGCCAAATCTATAAAATAATTAATAATAAAACAAGTCTGCAATCAAAAGATTTTTTCTCTTTCAATATTAATCAAACCAGAGGTCACAAATTTAAACTTCAAGTTGAAAATAGTAGGATTGATGCCAGAAAATTTTGTTTTCCAAATCGTGCCATTTCTAGTTGGAATAAGTTAAACTCCTCCCAAGTTACTGCTAAGTCACTTAAAAAATTTAGGCAGGCAATAAATTTTTGATAGTATTTAGTGTGGTGCTCAGTATCAGTGCTACAGCTTTTTCTAAAGCTTTGGCCTACTGAGCCGTTTTTTAGCAAATAAAGATACTCCTTTTATGTTATACACAACACATAGTGTTGCTTTTGGATCGCAAAACAACAAAACATATGTGTTTCTTCTCATTTTCATATTATTGTCTTTCTGTATCTCCTTAAACTTTAATCTGTTGCTTTAAGTTAATACTATTTCTTCTAATTTTTTCTTATTTTGCGCTAACCAATTTTTTTCTTTTTTAAAAAAAAAAAAAAATCTTTATTTGTTTTTTTTAAAATAACCCTTTATTTCTTTTTTTTAAAAAAAAAAAAAAAAAAAAAAAAAAAAAAAAAAAAAACATATATATTAAAAAACAAAAAAAAAAAAAAAAACAAAAAAAAGCATCAGACTGTAATTATTTATAAAATTAGTTCAAAAATAAAGTGAAACATTGGAACATTGTCAAAACTGAAATATTAAGTGCTATTAAGATGTTTGTTCCACTGAAACGCGAATCTTCAAAACAAAAACAAATGTATCCAAAATATATACACCATATTGTCTTACGCAAAAGACAAATATGGAACCAATGTACCAGTCAGTTTGCTGAAAAAGATTATGCCAAATTAAACAAACGGTATAAATTGGAAGTAACCAAATTTAATAAAAAACGTGAAAATAGAATACTGAAATTAAACAATAAGGATTCCTTATTTAAATCTGTCAATAACAAACGTCATGAATCAAAAGGTGTAGCTCATCTGTTAAACAAAAACAACAAAATAACTACAAACACAAAAGAGCAGTGTGACATAGTAATTTCAGTTTTTGCTAAATATTTTACAATCGATAATGGAATTGACGCTAATATAGATAAATTAACCAATAATAGTATTTTAAACATTAATTTTTGTCCTGAGATTGTTTTTAAAGCGCTTAAAAACAAAAGCTTAAAAAGAAAAAACTCCTGATGGTGTTCCAACTATTTTATTTAACAAATTAGCTTTTACCCTGGCCAAACCACCTTAAACCATCTTATGTTTTTAAAGTTTCGTTTGAAACCCATGAACTTCCTGAAGTTTGGTTACTTGCTGACGTTATACCACTTTTTAAAAAAGGTTATGCAAGTATTTTCCAACAACTATCGACTGATTTACCTCACCTGCATTGCGTGCAAAGTAATAGAAAGCTGCATCTTTGATCAACTTTTAAAATATTTGAAAGATAATAATTTATTAACCAATGAGCAACATGGGTTTTCGAGAAAAAGATCTACATGTTTACAGCTGTTAGAATCATTTAATGATTGGGTTCATTATATCAACAACGGTTTTGTTGTAGATATTGTTTATTTTGATTTTAGTAAACTGTTTGATTCAGTGTGTCATAGTAAACTTTTTTTTAAAATGGGGTCTTCCCCCCCCCCCCCCCCGAGAAAAAAAAAAAAAACACAAAAAAGACATTTTTGCTTATCAAAACTGCCTTCTTATGGAATCACTGGAAATTTATTACTTTGGAATTCTGCCTTTCCAAAAAAATAGAAAGCAAAAAGTAGTTATAGATAATGAGTCCTCATCTTATTTAAATGTAATCTCTGGAGTGCCCCTAGGGCACCGTTTTGGGACCTCTCCTGTTTTTGCTTTTTATAAATGATTTACCAAATCAATTAAGTGGCGTAACTACCAAGTTGTTTGCAGACGACATTAAAATGTATTAATTAGGCGTCACAATGAATAAAACTCCATTTTACAAAAAAATCAACAGAATTAATTTCTTGGAGTAACAAATGGCAGCTTCAAGTCACTTTTCGAAAATGTTTTATTATTCATATGGGTAATAAGAATTTTAAGGTACCAGTAAAAATAAACAGCAAAGAAATCAACTCAAGCCAACATATTAATGATTTAGGCGTTGTGGTATCAAACGATATGAAATTTTTCACTCATTGTGCTAGTATCACTAAAAGAGCTTTTGGAGTGTTAAACCTTATATTTAAATGTTTTCAAACTCAAAATCTAGAAGCGATTGTCAGGGCATATAAAACCTTCATTCTGCCTATATTAGAATACAACATCCAATTATGGTCTATATATCCTTTAAAAGATATTGACCTAATAGAAAGCGTTCAACAAACTTTTACATGTAAAGCATTCAGTAGATGCAACCTTCAAACAGGTTTTTTTATATTTACAGCGGTTAAATTATTTAGCACTTCATTCTCTTGAAACTTGCCGAATTAGGTTTGATTTAAGGTAGAACTTCACAGTTTTGACCACTTGGACTACAAGTCGCATATCATCATAAATATTAATTTTTGGCCCATAAAAGTGGGGTGCTATAAAAAGTTAAGAATCTATGCTATTTAGTGATTAAAAACATCGCCGAAAAGTTTGTCCAGTTCGCAACATATGTCCATGGATTCTACCTTTGAAAACCACAATAAGGCCTTTTAAAAAAAATTTATTTGTTATTTTTGGGCGCAATTTTATAATAAATTAGGGTAATATAGGGGGCAACTTTCAGAGGTGGTTTGGGTTCAAAATGATCTCAGGATTTTTTTTAAATTGCAAAAAAGACTTTTTTTACAAAAATATATAGTAAAAAAAATCCTGAAGTGCTTTTTTATTCGTTTATAATAAAAAAAATGGTAAAAGAAACACAATCCCACCCCCACCAAAAAACAACAAACCCAAATATCCCCTTAACCCTTTTTTTTTATATCTTACCCTTAAATTTTTCTCTTTTCTTTTTTTACTTACCAAAAAACAAAACAAATTCTTTTTTTTTAATTTTCATACAAACGCAAACATACAGACAAAAAAAAAAAAAAAAAACAAAAAAAAAAAAACAAAAAACAAAACCCAAACCAACACAAACCCTATATCTAACTATTTCCAAACTTTCGTTTAAAAATAACCTATCAATTTTTTTTAATTTTCGTTTAATTTTCTCTTAATTGACGCCGAGAAACTACATTTTGAACCATTCCTTTAAAAGCTCCTTTTAATTGAAAAAAATTAAAAAATCCGAGCGCGTCGCGCTCGGATCGTCGGATCCATGGGTTCGAGTAGTCGCTCGACCATATTTTTAACGCCAAAAAATTTTTTTTTCTATTTTTTAGCTTTTTAATTTAAAAAAATGTTTTATTATTTAAGATACGCTAAATAGAAAATGGAGAAATAGAATATTTTTGGTAATAAACTTTATTAATGTTTTGTATTTTTGACATGTATTTTATTGTTGTTATTTGATAATTGTGGACGATAACATTTTTTACAGAAAAATGAATGTCAAAAATTGAATCAGCAGGTCAAACTACGTATAGTAAGATGTAATTAAAAAAGATCTGTCGTCAAAAAAAAACTGTGAAGTTCTACCTTAAAAAAGTGTTTTAGTATTATTCATGGTCAAAACGATTTAAAGTTTGGGGACTTTTTGAGTGGGCTGAATTTAGAGGAAAAAAATGATCATTACCAAAATTTGCGGTTAAAAACTGCCAACATTAATATGATGCTACCCTGTTTTGCTTCTTATACCGCCAACTATTGGAATTCACTTCCTTCAACTGTGCTGCAAGCTAATACTAGTTTTAAAAAACAAATAGAATGTCTTACCTTTGATAAATTTACTAAATTTAATAGAATCCGTATGGTATGGTTATGGCATATGAAAGAATGGCATATGAAAGAATGGCACATGAAAGAATCCGTATGGTTCTTTGTGTTCTCTCCTTATTATTTACAATAATGTTTTTATTCATGTGCATCGTGTTTATTTTCATTTATGTTTGTGTGTGTGTGTGTGTGTGTGTGTGTGTGTGTGTGTGTGTGTGTGTGTGTGTGTGTGTGTGTGTGTGTGTGTGTGTGTGTGTGTGTGTGTGTGTGTGTGTGTGTGTGTGTGTGTGTGTGTGTGTGTGTGTGTGTGTGTGTGTGTGTGTGTGTGTGTGTGTGTGTGTGTGTGTGTGTGTGTGTGTGTGTGTGTGTGTGTGTGTGTGTGTGTGTGTGTGTGTGTGTGTGTGTGTGTGTGTGTGTGTGTGTGTGTGTGTGTGTGTGTGTGTGTGTGTGTGTGTGTGTGTGTGTGTGTGTGTGTGTGTGTGTGTGTGTGTGTGTGTGTGTGTGTGTGTGTGTGTGTGTGTGTGTGTGTGTGTGTGTGTGTGTGTGTGTGTGTGTGTGTGTGTGTGTGTGTGTGTGTGTGTGTGTGTGTGTGTGTGTGTGTGTGTGTGTGTGCAAGTGTGCGTTGTGCGTGTGTGCGTTGTGCGTGTGTGCGTGTATCTGTGTGTCTTTATCAAAATTATCAAAATCGGCTTTTTTAATTATTTTTAGGTTCAATTTTTAGCGTATATTTATTTAAATGTGTTTTTTGGTTAACATTAAAAATATATACTTTTACGCAGTTTTTAACGTTTATAAAACGTAAATGTAAAGCATGATTGTGATAAAAATTGGCAAAAAGTTGAAATATAAAAATATGCAAAGAAATATATTTTAAAAAAAAACATTAAATACATAATTTTTCTGTTTAAAAAGTTAATTGGAATAAATTTGCACTGCTTCTTTTAATAGATTTTAATAACTTTGACATGGCACTAGGTTACTGGAGCCCACAAATTCCCATCTCATGATCGCTGCAAAATTGTTTTTCAAGTTTAAAATCATCGAGAGATTGATTGTTGTTTAAATTAACGTCGCCGGGCTGAGCGATGTTTTGATTAATGTTGAAAAGCTGTTTTTTTACGCTTTGGTTTGACTTAGGCTTAGGTTTAGGCGTTTGCTTCATTTAGGTTTAGGCATTTGCTTAGGCTTAGGTTTTGCTTAGGCTTAGGCTTAGGTTTTGCTTAGGATTAGGCTTATGTTTTGGTTAAGCTTAGGTGTCACTTAGGCTATTTAACGTAAACTTTTATGGTGATATTCAGATACGAGATCATCAATAACATATATTTTATGCAAAGTTTCAATTGCTAGTTTAAATATATTTTTCAAAGTTTATACAAGTAGGGTAGTTTTCTGTCCATACTAGGATGTCCATGACTTTGCAATATATTTTGAATTGAAATAAAATTGGGGAAAAGTCCAAAGTTTAAATGTGTGCCCTTAAAAATCTATATTTAAAAAAATCCTTCTGAAGTTATAATCAAAAATCGCTAAAAATCGCAATTTTGTATGGGGGTTTTTGAACTCTCCCTTTATAATCTCAAGAACAGCTATCAAGTGCCAATTATCATGGTGGTATTCAGATGCGGGACCATCAATAAAACAGATTTTTATACAAAATTTTAATTGTTGCATTAAATTGAATTCTAAAATTAATTTTTTAATGTTTTTACAAGTAAGATAGATTTTTGTCCATACTGGGATGTCCATGGCTTTGCAATAAACTCTAAATTGAAATAAAAAACTGCGAGCAGGTCCAAAGGTTAAATGTGCACCCTTAAAAATCTATATTTTTGAAAAAAATCCAGTTAAAACTATGGTCAAAAACCAATAAAAATCGCAATTTTGTATGGGGGATTTTGAACTCCCCTTTTAATATTTTGAGAACGGCTTTCAAGCGCCAATTATCATGGTGATATTCAGATGCGCGACGATCAATAACACTTATTGTTGTGCAATTTTGCAGGAAATATTGCACTTTTAATGCACTTTTTAACTATTGCACTGTAATGGTCGTGTAATACTGCACTTTTACCGATATTTGTAATCGGCACTTTCAAAAACCTCAGTGATTTTCGATTTAAAAAAAAACACACCAAAAACAATTTATGTTTTAGTAAAATAGTTCCCAAAACAATAGCTATGTAAAGTGGTAAAAACTCTAATTTTGTAATCGACTTATAGGACTTTTTCTTTAATAAAAAAGGGTTATTTCGGCAAAATTTGATTGTAATTTCCGGAATCAGAAACCGAAACAGAAATTGATTTTATTGATAAATTTGTCAAGCTGCTCTTTAAGCAATAAATTAATTTTACAAATCTTTATATTCATATAAAAGGTAATATTAATTCTAATATTCAAGATTAAAAAAAACATTGAAATAACAGAAAACAGCTATTTATATACAATAAAATTACTTCTTAAAAAAATTTTTTTTTATTCATAAATGGCGCAGGACCCTCCGCATGGCATTATACACTGTCTTGAGTTTGCAGCGCAATGGAATTGGTTTTAATGGTTTTTAAATACTTTTTTTATTTTCAAACACCTAAAAATTTAGAAAACTAATCAAAAACACAAAAATATTCGTGTTAATAAAGAAAAATAAAGAAACTATTATATAAAAAATATTTTTTAAAATTGATTTTTACTTGATTAGTATAACACAGGTTTCTTGTAGTTTTTTTGATTTTGTGAATCATGAAGGATTTAAAATTTTTTTGATGTTGAAATCCATGCGTTTATTTATAAAACAAAAGGCATGATTCTGGTTGTGTATTTAAAACAGGCTAGATAACGCATAAAACTATTTCGCTGCTTTTTATCTAAGATTATCGGAATATATAATACAAAATAAACCTCATTAAAAAAAATTGTAAATTTTTCTACGTTATCTGACAAAGTTTAGAATTATAACATATAACAGAATACTATAAAAACCAATAATTAAACACAATCATTAAAAATTTTGTAAAAAAAAGAGTTGATCCAAAAAATGGTGGTACAGTTACAGTTTAATAGCTATTTATGATGAATAATGATATAGCAGGTTAAAGTTAATCTTATCATAAAAAAACTTGAATGTCGTTGAATCAAAAAGCTGTAAAATTTTTCCTCCACAAACTTACCATCAATATAATTTATAAAAATGTTTTTTTGTGAATATGTGTATATTTTTTGTTAAAATATGTACTAATATTTTGTTAAATAATTAGTTTTAATAAGTATTCTTTCTTTTTGCTAATTAATGTGATTTATTGTTATCATTTTTAATTTTTATCAGGGAGGTCCCGACCTCCCTTAAAAAATAGCGCTAGGGCCCCTTATAAAAAGGGGCACTTTAATGCGAAAAAAGTCTACTGAAATGACGCAGCCGTAAGGGCCCCTAAAGTGGTAGCAAATATGGGGCACTTTTGCATTAGTGCCCTCTACTGAAATCGGGTGCAGGATACGAGGGTACTGGACACAAAGGTACTGGGCTTGAAAAAATTGCGTTCATCACAACCTCGCAGCAAAATTGATTCATTATGCAAATTGGGAAACGAGGGTACTGGACACGGGGGTACTGACTGAGCAAAAAACATAACCTTCCCGCATAAAGCGGGATAAACTTATTGCATAACAATAGTTTGTTTGACTGACTTATAAAAGTAGGATCATAAAAATAAAATTATTGAGAAGACATAGAACAAAATAATAATTTTATAACATTAAAACATTTTCATGTTATTTGTCTACATTTTTGTGCATTTTTTAAAAAATAATAACTATAGGCAAATAAAATCTAGCTGACCGCGATATTTGCAGTATTGAATCGACTATTTAAAAGCAAAAATATTCAAAACTTTTTACTAAAGTGGATCAATAACAAAGATTAAAAACTATATTTTAATAATTATTTATCAAATTACTTAATTTGTAACCTAAATGCAAATTTTTTAAGGGCTAAAGTTAGTTAATTTTTGTATATTTTGTGAAAAAGTGGAATTAAAAAAATTCTGCGTTGTTATTTGTTGTTGTTTTTAAAACGTCATTACCGCACAATTTTAATTGGTCGCCTCATGTCTGCATTTTAATTTTCAGCGTCAGTCAGATATAATTCAACCATAGCTTTAAAAATGTTAAGAAGCTAAAAGATGACTCGAAAGATAGTAAACATCAAGGTTGCTGTTATGCTTTGATTGTGCATTTTTGTGGTTATTTTTCATGGTGTGTAGAAAAAATTAATTCTTAATAATACCTTCAGAAAAAATTACTGCAAAAATAATAGCAAATAATTCGGCTATTAATAACCTTGCAAAAACATTTTAGTCAAATATTTACCAAAAAAAAATTGCTTGGCTTTTTTAAAAGTAAATTACTCGGTATTTTGTAAAAGCATATTCTTATTAAAATAGTATGATAAAGTTTAGCTTATTTCTTGAGTTTTGCTTGGGCTTAGGAAAATAAAGTTTTTTATTCAATGTTGGTGTTTTAAAGACTCCCAAAGAACGGTTGTTGGATTATTTCACTCACGACTTTATACTTAAATGTAATTGCATAAAATATCATACATGAAAAACATACATTACAATTGTATAATGTTTTTGGGTTTTAAAAGCATATTTTTGTCTTGTTTTAAATGATCAACATGTGTTCAAGTGAATTCCCTAGAGCTAGAGTGGACTAAGTAAGGCAAGAAGATATTTTGTACATATCTACTATTGAAATCCCTTTTGCAGAAGTTATTTTTCGAAAGATATTATCAAAAAAAAAACAAAAAAACACAATTATCAAGGGTCTATGAAGAGAGTCTAAATAAAAAATAACAGCAAAAAACTGTGCAAGTCGCTTAGTATTTTCATAGGAGTATATGTTTTAGAAAAAACAGTAATTAAATAACTTCTTGACGTCCTCATTCTAATCAAGATCGTTTAATATTAATTCTTTTGTTTTTTGCAAAGGCAGGGTTTGGAAGCTCTAGCTAGAGCTTTGAAGTAAGCTTTAAACATTATTTTTGTTTTTATTAAAAAACCATTGTATAATTAGTGTGTAAATTGACCTTTAAAAATTTCGGCAAATAAAATCTAGCTGACCGCGAAAATCAGATTTAAACACTATTTAACAACAACCATCAATTTAAAAACAAAACAACCAAACATAAACCCAACAAAAACCCAAAAATTAAAAAAAAAAAAAAAACTCCTTTTTTTCCCCTTTCCTTTTCGTTCAATTAGTATAATGTTTTTTTAAAGAATTCACAAAGTTTTTTTATTATTCGATTGCATTATATTTAAGCAAGCAAAAATGTTATTTATAATGAATAATGAACCGACTTATGTAAGGTTTAATTGTCTACCCATTCAAACAATTAAAATTCACCTCATTCAGTTTAAAATATTTGCATATTTGTGGCAAACGTATTTTTACTTAGCTGAGTACCCTTGTTTCCGGTACCCTCCTGTCCTAGAATCGTTGGTTGTGTCTGACTTCAAAGAGGTCGACACCAACGAAAAAGAAAAAAAGAAAATGTCACTGAGTTTTGCAAAAGGAATCAAACGGCTTGAAGAAGTTTGGGAGTTAGAAGGTAGAAAAAATTTTTATTTAGTTATTCTGCTTATGGTAAGCCGTTTTTGTTCAAAACCACTCCTAACAATACCCTAGAGGTTACAAATATGATAATTCGCGACTTAATTTCACTTATAAGAAACTATAGGTTTATACCAAGTATGAAAATTTTGTGTATTTGTATTGCTAAGTCAGCAAGAAGCCTTGCTAACTCTTTACACCAGCTTGATGTTCTGATTTCTGAAGATAATTATTTTCGTGTCTTCTTATTTATGGTGTTATTCACATTTTTTTTTATTTTAAAGGTTTATTCATAAAGAATAGAAACAGATAATAGCATATATAACACAATATAATATAACTACAATACATATACCATACAACATATTACAAAAACAAAACACCATATTTTATTACTAAGCAAAACACCAAAACACCATACTATTTTATATTTATAGAACTACTTCCTGCAGCTTATTACTCTATGTAAGATTTTAAATTGTAGAACTTGAAATTTTGTTTCTGAGGTTATTGTTCTTATATTTATAAAGTTTTCTGTCCAGAAGGCTCATTGTTGTTTCTCAATTATTTCATTCCATTGTTTAATTGATGCTAGGTCTTCTATTTGTTTTATAATAAACAATTTTTTTATTTCTTTATATGTATTTAACTCTTTCCATTCTGGTAGGGGGTATCTTTTTTGAGTTATTCCAGATTTAAGAGTGTCGCCCCACACGCGATTGACTACTACTTTAAATTAGTTATAATGTATTTGATTGAATTTTTTAAAATTGTATATTTTTTCAACTATTGGAAATGGCATCCAATTTCGTTTTTCATCAAAAAAATTTTTTATTTGGTCACAATTTTTTGTTACTAGCTCATGATGATAAACTGTTTATTGTCTATCAGTATATACTTAATATTGTTTATTTTTTTGTCTATAATAGCTTCCCAGCAGTATAACTTGACAATTCTTCTACCGCTAACTTCTTGATATGCTTTTAGAGCATCAATATAATAATTATCTATGCCGTTCCATTTAACTGGCGATTTTTGAAATTGTAAGTGCAATCAAGTAAATATTCCAATCCACCGACTTTTTTTAGCTTATGACAAATAAAAGCGCACCATTTTGCTAAAGGATTTTTTGTAATTCTTCCTAACGTTTTAATTTTAAACGTTTTATTTATTGTTTCTATGCATGGCATTTTTAGTCCATAATTTTTATAATCCTGAATCATTACAGTGTGTTTTATTTTCGGTAGCTTAAAATTCCAAGTGTAATTTGTAATAAATTTTTTAATTTGATTTAAGGTTTTTTTGTCTACATATAAATTGATTAATGGATAAACTAGCTGAGACAACCCTAAAGTTTTTAGTACTAGAATACGCCCAATTAAAGTTAGACCTCTAGTGTGCCAAGAACTTAGGAATGTTTGTATTTTTTCAATTTATCAACAAAATTTAATTTAATCATATTTTCTTTATTATGGTCGAAATTTATTCCCAAAATTTTTATAGGCTTAGTTACCACATTAAATTTATCAATTCTTGTGTTATTTAAGGTTTTAAGTTTACCTATTCCGGTACATTGTGTTTTATCTGTGTTCAGTTTTAATCCTGAAAAACTTCCAAAATTAGTTATTGTTTTTCTAGCTTTTTTGATGGATTTTTCATTTGTCAAAAAAAGTGTTGTATCGTCAGCGAATTGCAGCATTTTATACTCATGTGCTAACGTTTCTATACCTTCAATTTCGGGGTTGTTTCTGATTTCAATAGACAACAATTCTATTCCTAGTATAAACAAATACGGACTTACCGGTTCTCCTTGGTGTACACCACGTTCGAGCGGGAAATATTGAGCTGTATATACATTATTAAGGACGGCGGTAGAAGCATCAGTGTACAAAAGTTTAATATATGCTATAAATTCTTGTGGAATTCAATAGCATGCCATTATTTTAAATAAATAATCCCAATTAAGTGTGTCAAATGCTTTTTCAATGTCAAGAGAAAGCATAAAGCCTTCTAGTTGTGTTTTGTCCGCCCATTCCATAAGATCAATAATTTGTCTGATATGTTCTCCTATATATCTTCCTCTAATAAACCCGGCTTGATCTTCATGAATTAGTTTAGGTATAATTTTCTTAAGTCTGTTTGCTAGAGCTTTGCTAATTTTTTTGTAGTCTACATTTAAAAGTGTTAATGGTCTCCAAATTGAGATAACTAGTAGATTACAAAATGGCTTAGGAAGTAGTTTAAGAATTCCTCTCCATTGTTCTTTTGTGAGTTGTTTAGTATCCAACGTAGATTCTTCTAGCGCTTCAAAGAAGAGTCCTGATATTTCGTCCCAATATTTTGAGTAAAGTTCTGTTGTAAGTCCATCAGTGCCCGGGGTTTTATTTTTTGGCATTGATTTAAGAGCTTCATAGCATTCATTTAGAGTTAACGGGGCTGATAACATTTTTTTATCATCTTCTGTTAATTTGGTTATTTAGTTGCTATTGCCTATTTTATTTAATAATTCATTTTCATCTGTTGTTAAAGCCTTTTCTTTTTGTTCCGAGGCCATTTTTTTAAAATAACCATATAGTTGATTTTGTATTTCTTTAGGGTTTGTTATGTTTTTGATGTTATTGGTATTATCATGGTTTTGTATTTGAGTTATTGTTGTATTTGCTGAATTTCTTTTTTCCAGGCCATAGAAGTACTTTGTATTTTTTTCTCCACAATTAATCCAATTAGCTTTTGAACGGATTATTGCCCCTTCTGTTTTTTCATTGTGTATACTCTCTAGTTTACTTTTAATTTGTTTGTATTGATTAAGTGTATTTTGGTCTAATTTATACAGTTCCTGTTTAAGAGCTTCTAGTTCTTTTTTTAATTTGGTTTCTTCTTTTTTATGTTTACTAACTCTTTTTTTGCTATAAGGTATCGACTTTTCTTTAATAATATTTTTAAAAGCATCCCATTTAGTACCCTTTGCACAAGATTTATAATTTGTTTCTAGCATAGTAATAGCTTCCTGTACAAGAGCGCCATAATTTGGTTCTTTAAGTAGCTGGTTATTAAATTTCCATAAGCCTGGCCCTTTCGGCGAGTAGTTATTACCTTGTAAGCTGGTAAAAATTGCACGATGATCTGTTCGTGGTGCACCAATGATTGTGCATTCAGTGACCAATTGCAATAAATCTGTTTGTAGAAAATTATAGTCAAGTGTGCAGTGAACTGGAGGAGTAATTTTCGACCATGTATACTGTTTTTATACGGATTTTTTGTTCTCCATAAATCTTTTAGGCTGTAATTTTCAATCATTTCTTTCCGTTTAAGTTTATCTTTTTTTCAGTATAAACATTTCCTTCTAGTTTGTAATTTGAATTCAAGCACAGATTAAACTCTCCTGTTAATAATATTTTATAGTCTTTCTCAGTGTTTTTAGCAAGAACTTCATTTAGATTTTCGAAAAAGGATATTCTTTCATTCTCATTATTGGGCGCGTACACTGTTTCAATAATCAACTTGTACCCATTAAAGCACCCTTTTAGTATCAAATATCTTCGGTTTATATCTTTGATGACTTTATCTACTGTTTTATCAACAGATTTTTTCAGCAATATACTAACTCCTTTAGAATTTGATGTACCATGTGAAAAATAAATATTGGAGTGTCCATTCCATTCATTTTTTCATACGTTCTCTATTTTTTGTGTTGTGTGTGTTTTTGATAGACAAATAATATCAAAATTTTTGTTATTGACTTTTTTATAATGTAGAAAATCAAAAACAGTCTTACTTTAGTTTTATTTTGTAGCCCTTTAGCGTCTAGTCTTAGTATTGTAATTTTAGACAAATTCATAATATAAATTACAAATAAATAAATTATTATAATAAATAAATAATTAAAAAATATATATGTAAATATATTACATATATCGTATAACTCCAGGAATGTTTGTAATTAACATAATATCAATCTAATTTGTTATTAAGATTTCGTTTTAAGCATTGATAATTATTTTTTATAAAAATTTATTAATTAATACTATACTTTTTGTTATGTAACGTTTTCATTTATGATTTCATGTTTTCTTTTACAAAATTCTCCTTTGAATTTATCAATTCGTTAATTTACTTGATGATTATTGTTTATTATGTTTTTGTACTACGATTTTGTAAAGCAGAAAACTGCAACTTTAGTTGTAACCTTATGTAATTCTGCAATAACCATTATATCTACCATTGTACAACGATTGTATATTTTTACATTTTTTAGTAAAAATGGTAAATTTATGTTTTTATCCTAGGTTATTATATGAGTTTTATTCAAATTTCGTATTTTATAATTCTTTTAAAAAAACTTTAGACAGTATTTTTCAATTAAAAAGTTATTGTGATTTTTCTTGGTATTTGTGTTTTATTTTTAAGGATTGGTTAAACCTATTGAACTTAAGAGTTGTTTTTGGTTTTACCGTACTTCGTAATTTTTTTCTTTATACTAATTGAAGTTTCAATTCGGTAACATGTTCTAGAGGCAAAATGCTTTATAATCTTTTAAAAAGTAATCAAAATCTTCTTTATTCTAGTTCAATTTCAATCCACATAGCTATTTTGTAAATAATCAATGGGCCAACGTTGAAGTAAACGCAATTTATTGTCAAGCTGATGTTGTAAGCCTGTTCTGAGCTGGGTGAATAACATTCATTTGTTAGCTATGGAATTTAATTTTGAGATAAATTGAGTGTCGGTTCGGTTGAAAAATTTGAAGCCAAGCCGAAGTAACTATTTTTTTGATTTTTTAATCGTTTGTTGTTGTCAAAAAAGATTAAGCAAGTATTACCTAATACACAAAGTTTACAGAAATTAGTAATCCACATCGTAATAATATCAAAAACAGATAGAAATAACTTTAGCCGTTTTAGCTATGAAACACAAATTCCTACAATCCTTAGTTAAGGTAGTCCTTGGTGGTAAAATAATGAACATCGATATGTCAAGACAGAGACGGAGAACTATTTAGTTACTATTTGTTCCGTTATTTATTTAATCAAGGCTATACAATAATTGTGCTGTTGGCAATGTTTTCAACCCTATTTGCGTAAGTTTTTAGTTTAAAACTCATTATTTTTACTTAATTCATTTGCGGCTAATTGGTAGTTAGTTTAAGTTTTTTAGTACTAATTATTAGTCGTGTTATTTAATTTGGCATAGTGCCAGATCGTTGGCGGGTTTTCATCCGTAATATAAACAATGCTACCTAAAAATATATATTACTTTTTGTTATCTAATGCTGATTAGTTTATTGTATTGTTTACATTATTTTTGGCACTCTGCCAGCTTATTTCTTGCCATGCCATGCTCGCTCTTTTTTTCTCTTCTTACCTTTAAAAAATTGAGTATAAAATTATTAAATATCAGTTACAAAAGCTCATAAAAATAAGAAAAAAAATTTTACTTAACCATATTATTATTTTAAACTTAATAGTAATTTTAAACTTTTGTTTTCCTGAATAGGTCAGGTGGACAGTTATATCATTTTTGATCTAGCTTATCGCTCGGCCTATTTTATTATTATTATTTTAATGTTGTTTTTCTCCCGCCCTCGGACCTATAACAGGTTGTTAATATAATTTCTAATAAATTTTGTTGCGTTTTAGTGTTATTTTTTATGTTTGAAAACCTTGTCCTAACACCAGGTCATAACAAGTTTTTTCCTCTGCTTTATTTTAGCGGCTGTCCAAAAAGTTAATTTTATTAAGTATCAAACCTTGTTTTTATTTATTGTATTATTTACAATATTCCTGACAGTCGGCCAGTTCATTTCTTGCCAGCTTCTTTTTTTATTATTTTTCTTTAGAAAAATGCCTCCAAAAATATGAAATATTAGTTAAAAAATTTAATTGATAGCAAGAAAACTAAATATTTAAAATAAAAAAAATAAATAAATAAAAATTAATAGGATAAAAAGCCACGTTACCTAACTAATCCTTCTTTTGACTTGTTTTGGGATATGCGAAGCAAACTTTTTAAATTTTAAGTTTGCAAATTGTCTTTTCCAATATCACCCATATTGTTAATATTTCATATGTATTACAAGCTATATAAATAAATTTCATCTTAATAGATGTATCTCTGAAGTTAATGGGATTGTAATGTAATATATTTTTTATATAGAATTTTTGTAATATTACCTTTGCTGGTTTTTTTGTTTTGTTTTAATGTTAAGCCTTAAATCTTAAAATCTTTAATATTTTTAAAGAAATGCCTGTTTTTTGTACTAGATTACCAGTATTATAATATTGTCACTAAAATATAGCAGAAAATTTTTAGGTTATGATTTGGCTTTTTTTTAAACCATTTTGTTAATGTTTCACGTTATTATGTGTTACAATTATATTTGAAAATGGTTAGATAAAGAATAACTTTGGTCTGTTAAGTCTTTTAAAAACAAAAACAAACGGGCTCTATTTTTGCTAGTGTTGTATTCACTAAAAGACCATAAGTTTTATAAACTTATTAATATTTCATTAAAAAGTTTAGTTAAAAAGTTTAAAAAGTATACCTAGTTTGATAAGCTATACTTAAAATAACACAGTTTTATTGAAAATTAGTGTTTTACTATCTTTTGAAAATTAAATTAAAAAATTACCATTATGATATTTTGTTTGGTTTTTTTCATTTTTTAGTGTATCTTGATCTTGCAAATTAAATGCGCTGCTGATTTTGGTTTATCGTAGGAGTCTATGTGGAGTCATATATGGATCAGGTGTATTGGCCCTTTGGCTTATGCCAAGTTTTATATCTATTTTTTAGTTTTATATTATTTTGAAATTTTATTTTATTATATTATTATATTGAATTAATTAAATGAAGTGAGAAAAATAGTATTATTTGAAAAAAAAAATTATGGTTTTAGAATTTTTAGTTATTGTGCGCAAACAAACTACCAATTATAAAAATTATTTGGATTATTTAATTAGGTTTAAACTTAGGGTATCTGACTTAATTTCGGCCAGGCCTTATTTTTCGCCACCAATTTAGGGCGTTAGAAAATTGGCTTATTTTTAAAACACAAAAAACTAGCACACAAGTATCTGGATGAATGTTGGATAAAGTGTTTTTGCTAAAGTTTTTTCCTTTTTGTTATTTTGCATTATCCCATTTCATACAAAAAATGAATTTTTTGTGATTTTATTAATTTTTGCTTTGTATTTAAACTGCATTAAATTTTAAACGAAGCACTATATAATAACCTTAAAATATCTTCTTTTTAAATCTGAAAATAGATAATTTTCATGTTTTAATATTTTCTTCGAAATTACTTTGCACTGCGTATAACTACTTGCGCATTTTAAGTTTTTGTTAATTTTGGCCATCTTAAAATTTAGGTGAAATAACCTGCGCTTTTTTGCTGTTTTTAAACATCATCGTACTATCGTATTTATAAAGATTTTTTTTTGCTAGTTTGACTTTTTTTGACGTTTGTTTTAAAGCCTAAACATTTAAAAACTTTAAACCTACCCTAATCTTTGAGTGTAACAGAAATTTTAAAATTTTGCACTGTAATAATAAAAATAGCTATCGTTTGGTTTTTAGACCAAATTTAGGATAATTGGAAAAAAAAAGCATATATAAAAAAGGTGGCTGACATTAAGTCAGCCACCCTACTTATGTTTTCTTTAAGTAACGGTTTTATTTAATCATTTTATACTGTTATAAATGTTTAGCATAATTGCAGTTTTAAGTTTTATGATTCGGGCTCTCCTAGCTAATAATTACAGGTGTTGTTTCTTATCCTAGTATATGCTTGAAGTACCTTCTGTCTTCTGGACAAGTGTATGAAAATGTTTATGCACTGGCTATTTTTTATGAAACATGGGCATTTTGCTAAATAGGTAAGTTATTTTTTTATTGTAGTAACATTTATTTAAATTGTTGGAATTAAACAAAACAAAGCAAACGTTGAAACAGGTAAGTGTATCTATTATTATATTAAGATAAGTGTATCTATTATTATTCTATGAAGAATCCAGATTTTTAAATTTGTATAATTTTAATATTAACATCTACCATTATATTTTTATTACATTTGTCACGACTGGCAAAAGAGTTTAGTGTAATATTTTAGTTTTGGAAATATTTATTTAAAAATTACTGCTTTGATTGTATATAAAAACTAGTTACGTAAAAATGTTTTTATTTAAAACTTATAAAGGAATTAACCGACGAAAGGAACTGTAAACAAAACTCTAACTAAAACTCTTTGCCTTAAACTGACCAAAACTTACTTCCTAATTCTTTTTCGGTCTTCGAATCCAACCGTGGGTTTCTTCGGCTCTGATTTTAGTTAAAAACAAAAGGAAGGAACTGGGAGCCACCTCACGGTCACTGTAAAATACCTACTACTAAATTACAAACCACTGATTCGTTTTTGTCAGTTTAAGGAAAACTATAGATTACATTCCAAAAAGGATTAAGGTCACCACAAAGCGTCCCGTAATCCCTTTTTGCTAAAAACCACCAGAGCTGGTAGGCAGACCTGGTGTTTCATCACTGTAGCTGATTCCCCGTTAACACAGGAAAACTTCTACAGCTTGAATACACGAGATCTCTCTACGCCCAATCACCCGAAATACCGGTTTAGAGATAAAGGACGTACACGACTAGTTTGGCATTTCGACCGATTGGAAAGTTCTCACTAAAAATAACCTTTACATAAAAATTTACATAAAGACGACACAATTTACCATAAAAAAACCGATAAAATTATTATACTTAAACACTACATCATTTTACTTAAACGCTTACAATAAAATAATCATTATTATTATCACTTTTTTTATCACTTAGAATTTCCCCCAAAAACAACTTATTTCTTTTGACAAAATTTTCGAATTATTCAATCTAACATATTCTCATTTTTTTTCTGCATTCTTGCTATAATGTATTTTAAAGACTGGTAATCCTGTTTCAGGAGAAGGGTTCCCTAATCCCAGCAAAGGAAGGACACCACCGAACTTCAGAGATTAGTTCAACCCCCTTGTTCTACAAACGGAGCTACGGAGCCAAGGTGAGTTAGCTTTTGAGCATTGTTTCGAACTCACTACTTCACATAGTGAGTTTTCAAAAATCGTTTGAATTGGTGTTTACTAGAGTCCAAATAATGAAGACAACGTAGCAACTTAAAATGTTTTCCTTTCCTTAGAAATCCCCGATAAAACATTATTAGACATGGTTACAAAAGAATCAACCAAAACCCTCAAAATTTTATTTTCTTTTCGATTTCTAGGCGATAGTTTTGCTAATGATTTTAAGGTAAAAAACTTCGTGGTGAATACCCATTTGAACGGTGACCAAACCATCCCGGATTCAAATCACCCCCTAGCCGAAGGGGCTTCAAAAATTGAGAGCACACAAAACGTAACTCCCAAGGGAGTACGCCCTGCCCTCTGAGATAAGCAATTGTACACGCTCCAGACAGGTCCCAAGGTGCTAGAAGGACCCGTCTGAGCTAAAACGTTCCAGGACGGAATTTGAATCGAGATTCAGTTTTGTTTGAATATTTCCCACTAACATAAAATCCCAAAACATTAAAAAACATGGTTTGAAAACAGAAAGAGTTTTAATCAATATTGACGGGCTTAATCAGTCTAACCTCACACCTTCCATCCCAGCTGAAAATATCGCCTCGCGTTATTTTCACAAAGTGTGTGGGGAAGAAAGAGTTAAAATAGGTATATGGGACCCCAAACCTAGTATAACACTAAGAGTACTATATAGAAAAGAGAACGTGACCAGCGTTCAAGTAATTTGACAATTATTAAAACCCAAAAAGAAAATTTCACTTATATATATTTTTTTAAACAAAACAAGAGGCTCCAGGCCTCAACACCAACACTACAATGCGCGGAGTTTGACTTCAATTCTCAACACTATATTCTTTTATTTTCTTTTTAGTCAATGTAACGAAAATTCGGTAAATTACCCTAAACAAGAAAATTCCAGGAAGGTGTGGGTTAATCAAGGATGAAAAAGGTAATTAAAAAAACTTTGACAAGGCTTGAATTCCTACTCCGTTTATGCAATACCTAAATTATAATGACTGAGTACACACCCGCTAATAAAAAGGGTGCAGTAAACCCCACCGGCGGTTCGATAACTGCTTCCTACAAAAGGAACCTGGTTTAAAAGAAATTGTTTCAATTTTATAAGCCCAAAATCCTGTGAAATTTTATCCTTATTGCACACAATGCTTGCAGAAGAATTTGGTTAAAAATCTACACCTTTATCAATTTCCTTTTTCAATTTCTTTTTCCAAGTTCCTTACTCAGGCCAGCACCGCTTATAATAACAATAAAATTAATTTTTTCCTGCCGCTTCTACCAATGATTGAATTTTGGCGTCCAGATCCGGATCCACAAAATGTTCTTCGGTCGCCAATTCTCCTTCTTCGATCGCCAGACCCTCCGCCAATTGGTCTGCCACAGCCTGGACACGGGCTTCCTCCGCCATTTCTCGGTTGGCGGCGCACTGCTGCGGCGTTGGCTGAATTGGCTCGGGCGACACAGGCGACAGCTGACGACCCCGACCGGGGGTTACGACTGGGGAGCCCCTAGGTGGACTCTGCGGTGCCACCACCACCGAATGCTCCGTGGCGGTTGGAGGCGCTGCTGCGGCCGGCCGCTGCAACTGGCGGCTGGCAGAACGGTCACGGTTGCGAATTTCCGGACGCCGTGGCCTCTGCTCTCGATGACGATCATCCCAACGATGTTCTTCCTGGCGATGCGGGATCCGGCTTGCTGGCGGCGCTGTGCTGCTGCGCCCTGGAAACTGGCAACGCGGGGGGTCGCGGCGGCTGCTAGCCTCCCGGCGTGGAAAGGGCTGCTGGCGGCCCTGCTGCGGTTCGGGCCGGGTAATTAAACGACGCGGCCGGCTGATGGGAGACCGCTCCCTGTTCTGCTGCTGGCGGTTTTGCTGGCTACCGCGCTTCTTCCGATTTTTACGCTCCCGCGCCACTTCACGAATCCAGCAAAAACACGGGGACCACACGTGATTCGTGTAGCCACAGTAGGAGCACCCTACTGTCGCTGGAACACAACCTGAAAAACACACTCTTTTAGTAACTGCTTTGCCATTTTTCCGAGGTCTCAAATTATACTGGGGCTGTAAAATTTGTTTAGGAGCAGTTTCTTGGGGGACCGTGAGTTCCTTTATAGGGTAAACTAACTGTTTATTATTTAATTTTGCTTTAGAATTTGTATCCGCATCTTGTAACTCAGCGGATTTCTTGGAAATGGGGAGTGGAGGATTCCTTATTTCCCCTTTTCCTATAGATTTAGGTTTCGGACCCTGTTTTCTAGGAAATTTTGGATTGCGCACATGAAATTTCTTAAGTCTACTAAAGTTTACCCATTCATATCTTCGATTTGGAAATTTTGGGTCGCTTAGAAGGGCCCTCCCTTGGTCGTTATCTAATTTTTTCACTAAAAAGGGGCCTCTCCATAAACTCGCAAATTTAGGGCATTTATTTATATCAGTAACAGGAGACCAACGTAAAACTTGACACCCTACAGATAAATTCAACTTGCAGACTTTCCGATCATGTAAAGCTTTCTGCTTAATTTGCGCATTTTCTAGTTTTGTCTTGGCCAATTCGCGAGCCTCAGTCATCACTACCTTAGCATGTTGAATATAATCATCATCATAATCTACATAAGGGCTACGTACAGCATGAAATTTTACATCTATCGGTTTCCTAATATCCCTCATATATAAAAGGTAGTAAGGACTTTCGCCCGTGGACTCTTGAGGAGTGCTATTATAGGCACTTGTCACGAAAGGGAGAGCAAAATCCCAATCTAACTTTGTATCATCCTGCTCCGCATAATGTGACAGCATATCACATAAAGTCTTGTTAAAACGTTCTGTTAACCCATTACATTGGGGGTGATAAGCTGTGGTAAAGATTTTTTTGGAGTTGGCTAAGGAACAAATATCTGCAATGGTTTTACTTAGGAAATTTGAACCACGATCTGATAGTATCTCAAGAGGGCATCCGTGAATACTAATTACTTGTTCTAATAATACTTTAGCAATTGTTTTTGCCTTTTGATCAGGTAGTGCAAAGCACATGGCAAAACGAGACAAGTATTCAGTAACGACTAAGATGACCGAGTTACCGTCAGTCGTGCAAGGTCTTAGAGGCCCCAAAATATCAATCCCAATCCTGTCAAAAATGTTCCCTATGGGAAGCGGTTTAAGGGGATTAACCGTCTTTTGGGGGGGATCTTTCCTTTTCAAACATTTTTCGCACGTTCTTACATAATGTTTGACATCTTTGTTAACGGTGGGCCAATAGAATCTCAACAAAACTTGCGAGCGTGTGCGCTTTACCCCTAAATGACCCGACAAGATGTCATCATGACATGCTTCTATAGCCTGTTTGCGATATTTCAAAGGTAGCGCAATTTGTTCACAAAATTCAAAACTAACGCGAAAAAAATCAGATGGACAATGAAAAAGTACATCATTTTTGATATAATATTTTTCAACAATTTTTTCCATTTTAGTTGTCTGCGAGGGGGTTATTTCTCCCTTCTCCAAAAATGTCCTAACAGGACCCAACTCAGGGTCTTCCTTTTGATCTAAAATTAACCTTTTCCAAACGGAAGGTTCAATTAGATTGGGAACCACAGCTTCCACACCGCATGCTCTTTCCGTGACAAGTTCCTGGGAGTCCTGGGGAATACGAGATAGAGCATCCGCATTCCCATTTTCTTTACCTGGCCTATATTTAAAACCTGTGATCGTATATTCATTTAGTAAAAGCGCCCAACATTGTAACCGTTGAGACGACGTTTTATTACTAGAAAATATATATTCTAGAGGCTTATGATCAGTCAACAAGGAAAAACTATGTCTATAAAGATAAGGGCGAAAATGTTTTATGGCCCAGACTACCGCTAAGGCTTCTCTTTCAATGGTTGCATAATTTTTTTCAGCAGAACTAAAGCTCCTACTAGCGAAAGCAATTGGTCGCTCCCCCTCACCAAAATCCTGAGCTAAGACCGCACCAATGCCTGTATTTGAGGCATCAGTAGAAAGTAGAAAGGGCTGATTGAAATCAGGGAATGCCAAAACCTTACTCGAAACAAGATGTTTTTTTAATGACTCAAATGCTTCTTGTGTTTCGGGTGTCCAATAAAACCGAACCTTTTTACTCATCAGCTTACAAAGGGGAGCCGATAAGGCTGCAAAATTTGGAATAAAGCGACGATAAAAGTTTGCTAAGCCGTGAAATGATCTTACATCTTTAGTACTTTTAGGAACCGGAAATTTCTTAACGGACTCAATCTTGGCAGGATCAGGTAAAGTATCCTCCCGACTGATGACGTGTCCCAGGAATTCCACGGAACTATGGCAAAACTTGCATTTGGACGGTTTAATCTTAAGGTTAGCCTTTTTTAATCTTTTAAAAACGGTATCCAAATCAGATAAATGTGCCTCAAAAGATTTTGAGAATACAATTATATCGTCAATGTACACTAAACAATTTTGCCATTGTAATCCGGTTAGAACTAATTCCATTAATCTTTGAAAAGTGGAAGGGGCATTACAAAGTCCAAAACTGAGAACATTGAATTCATAAAGGCCACCTGTGGGACTTATAAAGGCGGTTTTGTGCTTATCCCGTTCGTCTACCTCAACTTGCCAATACCCAGATACTAAATCTAAAGTAGAAAAGTAAAGGCAACCCCCTAGAGTATCTAGAACTTTGCTAATCCTAGGAAGGGGAAACATGTCTTTCCTTGTTATATTATTTAAGCCTCTGTAATCAACACAAAAACGAGTTGAACCATCTTTTTTCTTAACGATCACTATAGGCGAGGCAAAGGGACTATTTGATTCGGTAATTACACCGTGCTCCAACATCTTATCAATATGTTCTTTAATAATCGCTTTTTGTGATTCCGGTGCCCTATAAGCTCGTTGACGACAGGGAGGATTATCACCGGTATCAATACGATGTTTGAGCAAGGATGTACGACCCAAATCAAATTGTCCCGAAGAAAATACGGACTCATGAGTTTTTACTAGCATCCTCAACTTCTTTTTTTGATCGTCCAAAATGTCCGTGTCAGATAAGTTTAAATGTTCTTCAGGGTTGAATTCAGGGTTCCTGGATCCCTGGGAATCGGGCGGAGGATTGTACGGGACATCACCCAATATTTCCTCAATATAGTTTGTATTTAAAATAAGACCCACGGTTACTGAGGTATTTTCAAAAATTTTTACAGGGAACCTCCCCATATTCATTACTTCAATAAAACCAGTGCCGTTTCGGGCGGTGGCTAGTGACCTCGCTAAACAAAGGCCTGTCTTACTAAAGGATGGGAGAGGGTTATCGATCAGACACGTTACGTTATAAGGCAAAGCTATAGTAACTTCAATCAATTTTCTAGTTCGTTCCGGAATAATTTCAGTTTTTCTAATTGACACTTTACCATCCAATTCCGGTAATAATACTGCGTTCACTTCTAATTTAACTCTTCCTATGTTTATCGTATTATTTTCAAAATCAAAGGTTAATTTGCCTAATTTCCGCATTGTGTCTGTCCCTAGCAGAGCCGGGTAGGGTAAGTCCTCCTGCACTCTTACCATCATAGTCAGTGAGTGACCCGCTATTCTAAGCTTAACTTTTCCCATCTTTAAAAATTTTATCGGTATGTTTGAAAGGGACGTCACTGGAGTTTCCGGGGGTGGTCCCCACTCAATATCCTTTAAATGACGTGCCACTTCCCACGAAATAAGGGTGACAGATGCTCCTGTATCAAATAATGCTTTGGTTGGGAATTTCTCAACTTTTATCCACCCCGTGCAACAAAATTTTGAATTTGTTCCCAAAGCACTACAAATAACAGTTTTCATTTTTGAAACCTTTCTTTTAAAATTTCGGTGAAATCCAATTTTGAGTTTATCAAACTCTAACTCCAAAAATTTATGGTTTTTAAACGTTTTAAACCAGTAAATCACCGAAAGTAAAGGAATAGACCACCAGAGAGCCCCAAGTTTGGAATCCCCAGCGTGACCTGACAAGACATTTTGGGCGTCTATATCATTAATGTTCAACAAAAGTATACACACAATATAGAGCCAATTTGAAAAGAAAGGTAGTCCCTTACCAGACATTGCCAGGTCACGTTGAGAAGGTGCACTGGTTTCTTGACCCCATGTTGGCTGGTTTCCGTTCCACGGCGCTTTCCGCGGTCGATTTTTTGGTCCAGGATCGACGTGGCCTCTCCACAGAGCACTGGTGTAGGCGGGCGAGGGCGTCGGCGTTACTGGTTGCTGAGTGTTGCCTCCCACAGCTCCCTGAATGCAGGAAGACAACGCCGTTGCCCACGACGCCATTATATCTGCTGGCGTTTCGGCCATGGCTAAAAAAATTTCATCAGCATTATCTGAATTGTCATTAAAAACGATAGGGTTTTCGACAGGGTCGGCTTCCTCTACTAGGAAGGCTTTGTGAACCCCCTGGAAATCTACCCTATAATCTAGATCTTGAGTGCTGGTAGCTAATGCTGACTTATTGTTTTGGGTAGCTTGACCCTGAATCACTGGGGGGTATAGTTGGCCTTGGGGATTTTGAATTGGCTGATTTTCAGGGGGAGTCCACAAACCATAACCATGTTGAGGCTGATAGTAATTTTGCCTATAATTTCCTGAATAGTTTTGGTTATAGTTGTGTCCACGGTGACCCCTATTCATGTAACCACCCTGGCTAAAACTACGTCCCCTGCTGTTACCTCTTTGATTATTTTTTTCGGGGCAAAATGATTCGTAGTGTCCCACCCGGGTGCAAAAATTACATACCACCTGCCCATCAGTGGTCCACCGTCCTACATTTTTCTGGGTTTGACCCCTCTGCCCAAACTTCAAAAAATTTCTTCCCCTGGCAGACTTTTGGTTTTGTTCCGCCTGACTGGGAAAAGGGGAGGTAGCGGAGGGGGAATTTTCATACTGCCCATAATGGACCTCCTCTGATTTAGAGCCCAGAGTTTTTTCTACCCTAAGGTTTTCTTCGATTCTGAGCGCCAGGTGCCACGCTGCAGTAAACGATTTGGGATCGGTCTCAATGGTAAATTCCTTTTTAATTTCTTTTTTTAACCCATCCACAAAAACAGAAAGGGCCCCATCAATATGTTCTTCAGAGTATTTCTCGGAAGGGTATGCTAAGTTCGTAAGCTTAAGGATATTGTTCCCATACTCCTTTACCGATTCATTCTCATATTGAACTCGGCTGGTAAGTGCCCTTTTAGCGCCCCGGGGTGTCGAATCCAAAAGGTTAGAAAGAGCTGAGCACAACTCATCGTAATTTCCCCGTAAGTGTAAGGGAATTTTTTTAAAATTATAAAGGGCTACACCTTCTAGGTACCCCGGTAATTGGCGTGCCCGTTCATTTGCTGTAAAACCCTTAAACTTGCACATCCTGTTATATGCGTCTAACCATAATCTAAACGACTGGGCGCCAATACCCCCCTCGTACTGCTTAACCGCAAACGGGACTTTAGATTGAGCGGCTGCGAGACTAACCATCTGTACTGAAGTATTTAAATCTGTCCCCACCGGAGGAACGGACGTTCCCGGTTTAGTTTCACAGGGACTCGCTTGTTCTATTTTTTGGCAGGTTAGTAATTGCGCCATCTGTTGTTGCGTTTGCCGGACGAGGTTTCTAAGTTCCGCTAACTCAAAACTCACCTTCAGATTATCGATGGTCGGTTGTGTATACAGCTGGGACAAGGGGCCGGGGGTTTCTGGTGCTACCAGATTTCGCTGGTTGGATGTTGGCGGCGGTGGTGAGCGGGGTGCAGAGCGGGCGGCTAGGGGAGATTGATGGGCGACTGGGAGTGGCTGATGTAACCGATTCTGGAACACCCGCGGTGCTGCCTGCAGAAGTAGCGGTTGCCTGGGTGTGCGACCGTCGGGTTGAATTTCAAGCGACTGGCTACGATTTTGTGGACCTTCGGTACTTTCCTGAAAACGAAGTACATTATGTTTGTCATTTAACCTTTTATTTTCAAAAATGCCATTTAATTGTTTGGGCATCTGATTTGGCATAACTGCCGTATTATATATTATAAAAGGTTGTTGGTGTTTATCCAAACTCTGTTCTCTAGGGAATTGACTAGGGCGAGTCGTATCCCTCCTTATCGTGGTAGCTAAGGGGGCGGGAGGTCTCTCCTTGGAGCTAGATGGGGGAACCGGCATACTCTCGCGATCAACTGGGTCTATCTCGCGGCTTCTCTCAGCATTAACTTCCGCCCTAGCCTGAGCGCGCGCTTCCTTAAGCAGTTCCTCATAACATTCTTCTTGAAGCCGCTTCTTTATTTCTTTTTTATTTAACTGCTCCTTGCGCTTCTTATTAAATAACGCTCTACGTTTTTGGCAAGCTTCCGCGTTAACATCACTTATGGCCTTTTTATCCCCTCCTCTAGAATTGGGAATTACGGCCTGTTGGTTAGAAAACTTCGCCTCCTCTGCGTCCAGTGAGGCGTTCATTAGCTCACGCGACGTATCTTGCCTTGAGGCGCGCCTTGACTCTGGGCGTGATGTGCCTGGTTGATCTACTTCCTCCCCTGCTAAACTAAAGGACCCCCTCTGCTGGGGAATTGGTTCCTGAGCGGGGGCTACACTCCAAGGTTGTTCCGCTTCTTCTTGACCCCCTGACTTTTCTACCTCCCTTTGGTCCCCAGCTGGTTGTAACGGAGTACGGTTTATCGCTCTACTGCGGAAAGGATTATTTGTGTTATCCATCCTTTAAACTACTTATGAAAATGTATTAATTTGAGAGCGAAACTTACTCTTAACTCTTTACTGGTTCCGCAGAGTTCGACTTTTTCCAATAAAAATTTTCGTCGCCGGGCAGTACAAGCTTCTGAATGAAGAACCAGACGCGAGGACCTTCCTATTCCTGCTGGAGTCCGCGTCTAGGAAGTACGACAGCTCTTCCGCTGGCACTCGATAGGCAATCCCGCAGGAAAAACGGTGACTACTGGTCACCTCAACAGCCTAAACGAGGAAAAAAGTCAGTCACACTTCTAAAAAGTGCGTCAAAACATACAAAAATTGGTGCGAAACAATGTTTTTGAAGAGGGTTGTAAGTCAAGCCAGCAAAAAGGTGCCAGAGTTGACTGGATTTCGGTTTGGTCCAGATTTGAAGGCGATGCGTTGATAGGTGTTGTTTCGCTTTGCTTTGCATTCCCACCTCGTGCAGGCCTGGATACATCACAAGCAACATTCCAAACATTACACACCAACACGGCTTCAAAAAACAACACTCCACTTACACAGCATTACAAACACTTTACACTCACATAGCAGCAGGTTTTAACAAACCAAAACCACCACACCGCACAGTTGTCGTAGCTCTGGACATGTCCAAAGCTTTCGACACTGTCAATCACCACACACTCATACACAAACTCGCACAAACACAAGTACCAACAACAATCACAAAATTCATAAACAACTACATCAAAGGCCGCAAAGCATACAACACATACAACAACTACAAATCAAAACAAAAACTCATCAAAACAGGAGTCCCACAAGGATCCTGTCTATCACCCACATTATTCAACATCTACACCGCAGACATACCAACACCACCACCAAACGTACACATCATAACATATGCAGACGACATCACAATATATGCATCACACCCAAACCACCACATAGCTCAACAACAAATACAACCATACCTACACGCAATACAAGCATGGACAGACAACCACCAATTAACATTAAATGCAAGCAAAACAACATCCACACTATTCACACCAGACCCTGCAGAGTACAACACACAATTATCACTACAAATAAACAACACAACACTGATTACAACCAAAAACCGAAAAATCTTGGGGCTCACATTCGACCCCAAGCTTACAATCAACACACACATCGCAAACACACACAGCAAAGCACGCAAAACACTCAAAATCATAAACGCATTCACAGCAACAATGTGGGGTAAACCAAAAGAAACACTCATACACACATACAAGGCAATCACTCGACCAATAATCGAGTATGCCAGCACAGTCTGGGGCCCCACTACATCACACTCACAAATCAGCAAACTACAAACAATACAAAACACAGCTCTCAGGGTCGCAACACACCACAGACACAAACAAACACATCATACACACAGAGGCTAAAGTCCTCCCAATAGCAACACACATCCAACTCCACGCAAAACAAGCAAAATTGGCGGCCATGTACACAAACAACCCACTTAATTATTTAACACAACAACCTGCACCCAGCAGGCTCAAAAAGCAAACAATATTTCACAACAACAACTACACAACAAACATACCTACAGACATACGCAACAAAACTTACAAAGCACTAAAACAACAAATCCACACAAACACAGTCACAAACCACATAAATAACACTCCAATAAACCCAATACTTCAAACAAAAGCACCAGCAATAAGCAACGAGGAAGAAAATCTTCCTCGCGGGGTCAGGAGAACCCTCGCCCAACTCAGGGCAGGGAAATCTCCTTTCCTCTACTCCTACCTACACAAAATCAATCCAACACAACACACATCACCAAACTGCCCGCTATGCAAAACACAAACACACACAACACAACACCTTTTTACATGCACACACATCAATACGACACTGGGACCAGAGGACCTTTGGGCAAACCCCATAGCGGTTGCTGAGCTCCTCCGGGAGTTTGAAGAGGGGGTGAGCAAGGCGAGAGGCGTGCCGGACGGACCTACCCAAGGTTGATAGAAACCCTGGAAACTGGCAAACTCAACAAAAGGGTTGTAAGTCCGCTCCAAAAGCACTGGGGTCGTCGGACCAAAAATTGGCTTAATGGCTTAATGGCTTAATCAGTCTAACCTCACACATTATATTACTATTGGTTGGTTGGGGGTCGGCTCCCTTTATATTAAATTGACCAATTGCGTATATTTATTGAGTTTTACGGGGAAGTAGGGCAACCGAACCAAACCCCGTTACCTTTAAATAAATCCCAGCCACCAAATGCCTTAAGGAATATGTATACCTCCTTTAAGGGAAAATTACCGCCTTTAAACCAAAATTAATCTATACCAGGATGGTTTAATTTTTGATGCTGCCGCTTGAGTACTACAGATTTTCACGATTTTTAGTGATCCAAATAAATAGAGAATATTATTTTACACTTTTTTTTAGTGTATTTGTTTTTACTATTTTGGAAGCCTATTAAAAAGCTTTATGAAATATATTTAGAAAATGATAGGAAAAACAAAAAAAAAACAAAATTAGAATTTTTAGCGATTTAATGAGTTTTAGCTAATAAGTTGATTATTAAACAAAAATACAACAATAGTTTAAGAAATAAAGTAAAAACCATGTTTTTTTTTATTTTTTGTAAGGTTATTTAGAAATTTAAGAATTATAATTTTAATTATGATTTTATAACAATTTTCTAGTATTAGTGCTTAGAATTGAGATTGAATAATAGTTTATGACATAATGAGAGAAGTTAATTGAAGAAAAGTGGGTCGTTAAGCTTATTTTGGTAAGCAAACAAAAAACGTATGTTGGCTAATAAAAAATGTAGTAAATTACCCACTATATGTATGGCCAGGTGTGTATAATATTTAAATAAATGTGAATATGTAGGGGTAATTATGCGTGCCTACTGTATAGCTGCGAATTTTTGAGCTATAGATTGTAATAAGCAAGTAAAATTGATTATAAAAGCCTAACTATGTGCATATTTGAGGTGATGTTTATAATAAGAGATAAAATATAAAATTAAAACAAAAAGGGTTGTTTTAGAGGCAGCCAACATATTTTGGGAACTGAAAAAAATATAAATAAGATGCCCCATACCCAAGTTTAAAAGGATGATAACAGTTTTCCATTATTTAAAATGTAAATAGATAATAAATGCATGAATGCATTTAACAATTACCTCGTTATGGATAATAAATTTTATCATCTCCATATTATAAAAAAAGTAGCATAAATGACTCAGTTAGCTTCTTGAAGGAAAATTCTCAGTTGCTTTGTTTGGAAAGACTCGTCAAAACTGGTTTTTTCCATGGAGTCACAATTTCTGAATTAATTCGCATTCTTCCATTCCAATTTTAGGCATCAGTGATAAAATTCAGTTTAAAAACAGTAAATAGTTTTCCAAACCAAAATTTTTCAATTTTCCAAATATAATATATTCCAATTCTTAACATTTAACATATTTTTAACGAACGTTGCTGTTTTCCATGAGTGAAGTTGCAGATTTCAAGGTTAATCCATCAAAGTAGAATGACGAGTGGTTCTTTAAATTTTTTTCTAAAATTCAAATTCTGAATTTTTTTGGCAGAAGGAGCAGTCATACCAGTCATTATCATTATTATTTCGCTGTAGAATGATCTTGATTAATGTTATACACTTCTAATTGACATCTTGGAGTTATTTACGGGTTAAAAACCCATGTTCCTATTAAGTTTTATAAGAACAATTTTTAAACGCAGCCGCCTCTCGCTCGCCGCCGCGGCCATTTATGTGTTATTAACATTTGCTTTGTTTGCGAAACGTGGCTCACTGAATCAGTTACTGATAAGTTGATTATTAAAGTTATATATGATTATCAAAATGATAGAAGACAAAAAGAGAGGCGGAGGAGTTGTTTGTTTGTTTGTTTTCTCATGATTTGGATCACTTGATACATTAGATTTACAGTGTCGCCGTTTATATTATCTTGTACCATAATGGAACTCACCACCATTATTGCGCCAGTACAGCATAATATAACTATAAATCAACCTTCTAAAAAGGATTTAAGGGATTTGCAATTCTTTTTGGAGCAGTTGAAGTTAAAATTTAAAAAAATTATGACACAATAAAGTTATAGCGCTTGATCTGATTCTACAAAAGTCATTCAAACTAAGGTTGATTGGTATTTATAGAAAACCTAGCACCAGTAAAGAAAAAGACAATTTAATATTTGAACTGTTAAAAATATTGACAGAAAATTTAGTTGGAATTATACTTTTAATTGGAGATTTTATTCTGCCAAGAATAGATTGATCTTCAGTTAAAATAATTTTAAAGACACAAAAAGAAAGTAATTGATTTGAGTTCTTTATTGAAACATAGTTTATATTATGTAACTGATGCGGACTGAAGGCAACATTTAAATTAGAAAGGTTATATCTCCATAACTGGGGTAGAACATGTACAAGACATATGTCAAAGCATAGCTCAGACTCAATAGACTATTTCGACATAAGGCGTTTTACAAAGTAAAATTCCAATACACATTAGGCCGAAAGTTGAATTTAAAATAATATATAAATGAAAACTTCTATTAATTTTTGCAGTGTAAAATAACTTGTAAACACTAAAGAAAAAATATAAATTTGATTAGATTTGTAATAATGTAGTTATTAATGTTTAATTTCTTAAAAACGCGAACATAAAAAATAAAATTACGAAAGTAGGATTTTACTCGATAATCAAGGTCGGGAGTTTGAATCCCAATGAACTTCTTTTTTCATTTTTTGTACCGGGACGTATAATTTATATTTAGTTTTTTTAGTGGTAGATAGAATATAGCTACATAATACTTACTTGGTGTTTTTTTTGGAAAAATTATTTTCCGGAAGATTATTTACATATAAAATCCAACAATAATGAAAAACAATATTTCGTGGAGGATTTTTAATTAAAAAATCAACCATACTATTATATTAAAAGAAATTAAACAATAGACTCCAAGAAGGTTTTTACATTACAGAGTTTGTTTTTAATTTTTTTGTGTCTATAGCAAAATATCTACATCAAAAATTTAGTATCTACATCAATCACTAGCAGATCTATTTTGTTTCTTATTTTATTAATACCAATCAATAATCAATTAATTGATTTTTTTAAAATATCTTAAAAGATCTGTTTTTTTATTAAATTCAATTTTAATGAAATTTTGATAAGTTTCAATTCCCGGTACAAAAAATGGAAAAGGAACTTCATTAGGGTTCAAAATCCCGACCTTGCAGTCTAAAGCCGACCGCCTCAAACCACTAGACCATCATACCATCTGGTGAAATAGAGTAAAATCCTACTTATAAATTTGGTTATGTTTGCATTTTTACCATATTAAACATTAATAACTACATTATTACAAATCCAATCAAATTTATATTTTGCCTTTAGTGTTTACACGTTATTTTACACTGCAAAATTAATAGAAGTTTTCATTTAAATATTATTTTAATTTCAACTTTCGGCCTAATGTGTATCGGAATTTTACTGGAAAACGCCTATGCAAAATAGCTAAGAAGAAGAGCGATTCCCGATCAAAAACAAAGACAAACACCGCCAAAGAACAGAAAAAAGGCGCGAAAACCCCCAAGCCCCTTCCCCCTTCCCCCCCCCCAAACAAAGACACAAAAAAAAAAACAAAACCCACCCAGCAAAAAAAAAAAAGAAACCACATCCCAGCGCACACCAAAATTCTTTCAAAACAATCAAAAAAACACAACACAAAAAAACACAACAAAGGGAAAAAAAAAAACACAGCCCAACCCCCACACAAAAAAAAAAAAACAAAAAGCTGGCCTAAACGAATCCACCAACCAACAGGAAGATCACGATAAAGCTCACGCTTTGGTGGAGGAAGTAATTGACAACACTAGTGAATTAAACAAAACGGTTGTCGATTGCTTCCGGATAGGAAACAAAATCCCTGGAAAGCCAAGGCTCCTTAAAATAAAATTTGTCAACAACGCCACCCGGAACAAGTTTGTTCGTTCTAATGGCAAACTTCGCAAATCAGAACTTTTTAAAAACATATATCTAAGGCCGTCACTTACTAGTGACCAGCGCAAAGACCAAATAGGACTGTTGGCCAAAGCTAAGCAGTTTCGAAATGAAGACCGAAAAGTCTTTGTCCGTTATAGTGATTTTGGTGAACCATATTTGTATGATCTAGATAACAACTGCATTCTGGAGATTAAGGGCCTAGACAAAACTTCAAAATAGGATGAAATGCAACCCAGTTGCTGTAAAATATATCGTAAAAATAAAAATTTTAATATTTTAAAAACTGTAGAAACTCTCCAAATCATGTCTCTAAACAGTAGATCACTTTTAAATTACTTGAATGAGTTTGAGCTCTTAATATCTGGAGCAGATGTTAACTACGGGTCCCCTGATGTGATATGTGTTCAGGAGTCCTGGCTGAGTGAGCAAATACCAGATCAATTAATAATTCAAAATTCTGATTACAACCTACTTCGTAAGGATAGGACTATTAGCAAAGGGGGCGGGGTATTAACACTTATAAATAAAAACATAAAGCATAGTGAAGTTGTAATTGACAAGAAGTATCATAATTTAGAGATAATAGTGACTGATCTTATTATTACAAGTAACAAAATCCGTTTAATTAATGTATACAGACCTCCTAACATTAAAACTGAAGATGACATGTTATTATTAGATTTTATTAAGTTTTACACAAATAATCATTCACATACAACTATACTAATAGGTGACATGAACTTACCAGGAATAAAGTGGGATTCTGATAAAATTCTTAGCAACTCTCAAAATGAATCTAAATATTACACAACATTTCTACAATTAGGACTCTCCCAACTAGTTCTTGAGCCATCTAGAAAACAAAATTTCTTAGATTTACTACTTACTAATGACCCTGAGATCTTCAATAAAGTACAGCTGGCTGCAAATTTTGGCAATTCTGATCATGCTGTAATTTGTGGTGAAATAAACTTAAATCTATATAAAAATAGTCATGAAACTGAACACTTGGTACCTGACTTTAAAAATGCAGACTACTGCAGCATAGCCCTGTTTTTAGCTTCTCAAAACTGGGATTTAAATTTTAAATATTTAAATACAGTCCAAGAGTACTGGAATGAATTTGTAGCCGTTTTAACAAAATGTATTCAATTACATGTGCCTTTAATAAACAAACATAAAACATATTCTAAGAAAAAAGTTCAGTATCCAAAACATATTTATAAACTCCAAAATAAAAAGAAAAAATTGTGGAAAACTAGACATAGTAACAATAATTTTAAAAATCAATTTAAAACAATTTCAAAACTTTATGCAAATAGTGTCAAAAAGTTCAAATCAGATCAAGAAGAAGAGGTTCTTAAATCACATGATATTGGTCATTTTTATAAATATATAAACAAATCGCTAAAATCCAAGGAAGCTATTCCTCCAATACAATGTGTAGATGGTAGTTTTGAAACTGAAGATTCTGAAAAAGCAAAAATTTTTGGTGACTATTTTGCCTCTGTCTTCACCAAAGATAATAATAACTTTCCATATTTTGAACCAAAAAACAATCAAATACTTGAAAACATAAATTTTACTGTAAGAGATGTCTTAAAATTTCTTAAAAAACTGCCTAATAAATTGTCTCGTTCTCCTGATGGCATTCCTGCTCTTTTTCTAAAGCGATTAGCAAAAGTTATTGCAGAACCCCTTTCTAAAATATTTCAAAAATCTTTTGATTCAGGTGAACTTCCAAGTGATTGGAAAATTGCACTTACTACACCAGTGTACAAAAAATGTGCAAAATGTCAAAAAGAAAACTATCGTCCAATCTCTCTTACATGTTTTTCTTGTAAAATAATGGAACAGATTGTAAAAGCTGAGCTTTCTATCTTTTTTGTAAATATATTATCTCACCTTCAGCATGGTTTTAAAGATAAAAGCTCAACAGTTACACAACTTCTTGATGTCTACAATGATTGGACTTTGGCTTTTCAAGGTAAAAAATCAGTTGATGTAGTTTACTTGGATTTTGCTAAAGCTTTTGATACTGTATCGCATCAAAAGCTTTTGTTTAAATTAAATAAATATGGTATTTCTGGTAAGCTTTTAAAATGGATAGAAGCTTTTTTAACTAATAGAGAAATGAAAATAGTAATAAACAATACTTTTTCCCCTTCATACCCAGTTACAAGTTCAGTACCACAGGGTTCAGTTTTGGGACCGTTTCTCTTTCTTGTTTATGTAAATGATATTGTCAATTGTGTCCAAAATTCAGAAATTAGACTTTTTGCAGATGATGCAAAGGTTTATACTAGTTTTTCAGACTCAAATGATAATCAAATTAAATTACAAGATGATCTAAATAGAATTGCCCAATGGGCCCAAGATTGGCAGCTCAATCTATCTGAAAATAAGTGTGAAGTACTACATTTAAATATTTGTAAAAATGTGCACAAAACGGATTATTACTTAAATAATAAGAAGCTACCTAAAACTAATATGGTAAAAGACTTAGGTGTGTTCATCACTAGTGACTTAAAGTTTTCAACACATTGTAAAAAAATAGCTAGTAAAGCTTTAAAAACAGTAAACTTAATTTTTAGATGTTTCAAATCTCAATCCATTAAAAACTATCTTATTGCTTACAAAAGTTTTGTTCGTCCTACTGTTGAGTATGCAAGTGTTGTTTGGAACCCATATATGACTAAAGATAAATATATTGTAGAAAAAGTCCAACGCTATTTTACCAAACGAGTTTTTAAAGTTTGTAACTTAAAAGATACTGGATATATAAACAGACTAAAAACACTTAATCTAGAAACTTTGGAGAAAAGAAGAGAAAAGATGGATATGTTTGAAACATTTAAAATCTTAAACCAACTGGTAAACTTAAATCCTGAGAAATATTTTGTTCTTAACACAAATTCAACCAGAGGACATTCAAAAAAACTCAAAAAAGAGCACTCAAGAGTCAATTGTAGAAAATACAGTTTTTTTAATAGAGTTATAAGTAAATGGAATTATCTAAATGAAGATCAAGTTAGTTCCAAAACTCTGTACCAATTTAAAAAATCTTTGATGAATTAACTAATGGAAATTTAAATGGCTAAATAAAGAGCTTTATTTTTTTTAAGGCCTTTAGTCATTTTTTTTCTAGTAAATCTAAATCAGCCAGGTCTTCTCTCAATTTTGTGATTTTTGGTGTTATTGTAACTCAACTGGGTTGCAATCGCATTTGTGTTTGTTTTGTCCTTCTTACTGTTTTCTTTATGTATTACTAGAAAAATAAAATCTTGAATCTTGAATCTTAGCCTGCAAGCTGTTCAGTTTTCTGGGTTCTATACTTTCACTATGCAATTTATCATATATTGGTTCCAAAATTGGTGAAAGATGCACTTTGTGGAATCCAGATGTTATATTCTGCAAACATTGACAATAATAAGATTGATAATACTTTAAAATCTTTTCTATCTAACTTTGGGTTTTAGTTTTGGCCCATTTCCTTGTTTTGTTACATCTTTATTCAATTAATCCATTAATCAAACTAAAATGTGTATGCCTATTAAACTAAGATAGCTTGAAGGATTCAGTCTGCATTTATATGCACTAACATAAACTCAATATTTTGCAATGATACCGCTAAAGTTTATTCAAGTGTTACTGTGTACAAGAATATATATTGCAAGATAAATATATATCTGTACATTAATATTCAAAACAAAAATTTGCTTAAAACAATTGGAAATAGACCGCTTTTGGGGTTTTTTCTCATAAAACAGAATACGCAAAGCTGATGTTTTTTAACGCTGATTGCAAAACCAAATACTACATATAGATCAATGATCACTACTAAAAATGATCAATAAATCACATTGTAGTGTGTCTAAGTTGAAACTTAATCCAGGTACCTTCAGTACTTTCATACATACTTTCTTCCACTGCGCCACAATTTTAATAGTTTTTGTTGTTCAAAAACTTTTAAGTTCTAAAAAATCGCATTGAGTTCAAAAAATCCGCAGTTTTTACTTAAAGAAAATTAACAATTTGTTAACAATCACTGTACTGGAAAACTCGCAGAAAATAAAAGATATAGAAATGTTTTATAAGTTGCACATAGAGGACAGAGAAAAATAATATTTTACACCACTGGACATGGCTTTTGAATTAAAAAAATTTTTTATAGTAGTTACCTAAAACAGAGCCTGGTTGTTCAATATTTATATAGCCTCAGTCTGTAATAAAAACTTTTCTTTCTTCATCTAAAATTAAACAAAGTTTGAATGTCTTATCAAACTTCATAATCAACTTTCAGATTTTGGTGAATTCTTGGTATAGTTATAATACTGGGTTATAGGTTTCAACAATAAGTGGGGTTTACTTTGTCATATTTAATTACAATACTTTCTGTTTCTATCATATATTTTTACATAGGCATCAGATTATTGATATATTTATCAAATTAATTTTTTTAATAAAAAAACAAGTAAAACTGGCAACCAACTTTCACTTTTTTTGGAATATGCTACATCTCAAAAATGGAAAATAAACAAATAAACTTCAATTGAAATCTCAAATTTGGTGATCATACTATGCATTGAACACTTTATTGGGAAAATTTCCAACATCATTGTTAAAATGAAACAAAATAGACTTGAACTATAGGGGTGTAACAGTGAAACTGTCTTGTCTCCTACATCTGCCTGGCTTGTCTTAGCACCTTCCATTTACATAGGGAAGATAACTTTCAGGAAATGCAACACAAACGCATTTCATATTTGACTGGGCTCTAATTTTATTAAAAAAATGTTTGTTTATTTGTTTTTTTTACATTAACATTGAATCAAAATATCCAATTGTTAACTCGAAAACAACTTTCTAATTATTACATAATATAACTTTTACAAAAATGAAATAACTGCGCTGTATATAATTATGTTTGATTATGTTTACCTTCCACTCGATGCACAGTTCCAGCTATCTTAATAGATCCTGATGATCCTAAAAATGCCTGACCTTTTTAAGAGCTTGGACTATCAGATTGCTTTTCTATTCCTATGATTTATATAAAAAGTCATTTGGTTGTTTTTTTTATAAGCAATTTAAAAAATTATGATAGGTTGCATGTGAGCGTCATTCAAAGATGTGGCCTTGGGATGCCTTGCTAACAATAATTAAAGAATGTAGGTAAATTTTGAAATTTATGTTCTTATTCTTCATGTGGTTTATTCTAATTGTTATGGTCACATCTTGAAATCAATATTCCTCCTTTGTTACTGATTGATTAAGAATACACATGGACTTGTTGGAAACAAAAAATGAGCAACTTTTGTAGAAACCATTTTTTTAGTTACTGCTTTATTATGGATTTACTGGTTAAAAAACAGTTTAAAGAATCTCAAATGAAAAACAATGGATCTCTCTTCTGTGTTTTTAGCATTGTTTAAAAACATCAATAGCATTTATTGTAAGAGCACCACAAGCTTCTTAAAAACAATTTATTCATAATTAGAGATTATAAACTAAATAAAAAATTCATTTATCAGCCATACTTTTCTTCTATTCGTTTATATTATTTGTATTCCCAATTATCTATTATCAAATACATATTATCTATTATCCAATTATCAATTATCAAATATCAATTACCATACCCAATTATCAAAAGATTTTACAATAAATGTGGCAATACATAACCAATAATTTCCTAAATTTAAAATTAATTCATTTAAATTATTATTAATAGTTTTATTACAAATAAAACCTATTTAAAAGTTATATTTTGACTAATAAAACACAAAAAAAATTTTAGAAGAAAAACGACCGAAAAATTAAAACAAGGCAAGGTGAAAAAACTTTTTTTAAATAAAGGTACCTAGCGGTAACCACCTCCCCACTGGGTTTTTAAATGAAGGTACTCTGGGTAACCATCCCCTTAGCTACTGCGGCGGAGCTCACCTATGTACACAATCCAGTTGTAGTTCCTCTGTAGTCAGATATAATAGTATTTTGAAAAAAAAACTCTCATATCAATCATTGAAAACCACAAAATTACCACTTACTCAAAGTTGCTGCAGTTTTTAAGTATTAGTTTATTTAGTAGTTTTGCTGCAGTATTCATCTTCCAGTATTTTTGTGTACATCATTTGTGTTGTGTACAATTCTGCAGCTGCTTCTTTCGCCATTTCTTGCTAAAAAATGTTTAATATTTACAAAAAATCTTCCAATTAAAAAAATGCCATTGTGTAAAAATTCCAGCAATGGAGGTTCGGTTTTTCTTTTTTCTTCCTTTTAAAAAAATATAAATAAAAAAATCGAATTGTCTATTATAATAATTTTACTCTCTTAACCTTTTTTGTAATTTTTTCAAAAAATATTTGGTTAACATTTCAAACTGCGTGTAGTCAGAATGACAATCAGTCTGTTTGTAAGCATTACTCCTAATTTTGCAAAAATATATACATGGTAGTTTGCAATGTGTTTTGAAAACTTGTTTGTAGTTTCTACACATTTATGGTCGCTTGTTGAATGAAAGATTTTTGCGTTTTTTTTTTTCAAAACAGTTTGTACAATTTGTATGGTTTATTTTGTGTTTTTTCACTTCTCAATTTTTTTATTTTAAAGTAAAGTCCTTAAAGTATTAAATTCAACACATTGAAGTAAGTAATAAATGTAAAACAAAATGCATTAAAACAACATATACCAACTAACATCGATAATATTGCAAGTATTGACCAGATAGACGCAAATAATAATATTATTTTCTAAATTTACAAACAAATTAAAGAATACAATGGTACCAGCGCTGTTTTAGGTGAATAGATATCAAATAATTTTATAAAATTTGTCTACTAAAAAAACCGACCTAAATTCGGCCACCCTTACTTTCAGCCACCGGCTGGTATTTTTGCCATGCGCAAAGTTGTGCAATGAACTGCGTATGGCCAGATAGATCGTCCTGTCATCTATCCACCCATATGCAGTTCATTTCATAACTTTGTTTAAAATTTTTACAACGAAAAAATGCATAAAATATAAATACAAGAACCCGAAATTGCGGGTTTTTTTGTTTTTATTTTTTTATCAAAAGTGGGATAAAAATCGCAGGTCAATAACTGAAACATTAATATTTTGCAAAATACAAATTTTAAAAGTTTTAAGTGAAAGAAATCAGAAAAATACAACAAGACATTTTAAAAAATCCAATGTAACAAACTGATATACTTAAAAATCCTAGTTTTTTACCTCTATATATCCTGAAATTTGTTTGGTCAATGAAAGTGCCGCCATTTTTTAACATAACGCGCTGCAAAAACTCGAACTCCTTAGCAGAACATTTAAAGACTTCAAACT
>JASAMX010007152.1:0-37906 GCA_030248175.1 Microlaimidae sp. YZB2_3
AAATTATCGAAAAAAAAAACGCCAGTTTTTTTTTTTTTTTTTGGGGGGGTCATACCAAAAATATATAACATAATAATGTTATATATTTTTGGTCATATCACCTAAACCACTGGAAATATTTTCATTATAATTTTTTTGGGTTATTGGGGGCAGGGGTAACGGTAAGATTTTTACAAAAAACTATCGAAATCGAAGACAAAAAATTTCATTGTGCTCAGCGCCTCTAAGGGAAAGACAAGATGTTTAACAAAAAGTTTTTCGAAGACGAGTAAAAACGAAAACTTAAGTTATAGTTTATTAATGCACAATTAAATATGATTTAAATAGCCTTAAAGTTGTTCTTGCTATTTTCAAAGTTATAATAATAAAAACGGAAGGTGTTCGATTTTTTACGTTTTTAGAGTGATTTCGTTTTTTTGTTTTGATCTTTGTTAGAAATTATCGGTTTAATAAAGGTTGTTAAAAATGCTTTATTAGATCATTTTCAATGAGAAAATAGTGGAAATGATAGATAGTGTACTGTTTTATGCCTGTATGATAGTTTTTGGGTGTTAAATGTACTGCCAAAATCAGGATTAAGTTTACCCAATATTTTTTTTCGAAAAAAACGCAATTTTTTGGGGGGCCATATCGCCTGAAACACTGGAGATATTTTGTGGGTTATTAGAGGCAGGGGTAAAGTTTTCACAAAAAAATATTAAAAGCGAATACAAAAAGTTTTACTGTGCACCTTTACGTTTTATTAATATCCGCTTGGTAGAAATTCTTTAATTTTGAAAAATTAATGTATTAGAAACATAACACTTGTTATTATTCTTGTTAATAATTTGTTAATTATTGGAAATTTTTTTTTGTAGCAACGATAAAGTAATTAACGGTATGATTAATGTAATAATTGCTATAATATTTATCGTATGCGATAGACTAACTAACATTGGAAGGGGTGTTGCCATTTTTACTTAAAAAAAATTAAATACGCGTAGAATAAATTTACCTGACAAATTCAATTCACTTTAAATAGTAATGGTTGACATTTATGGCGATAATCTAACTAGAAACGTGTGTTTTTACCGTCCCCCGAATAGTTCCAGAGAATGTTCAGAGCTCTTTTGTGAAACTTAAAGGCTGGTTCATACTTATGACAAAACGTCTTTTGGACAAAGTCCAAAAGACAAATTAGAAAAGCCAAAACGTCCTTTTGAGAAGCCAAAACGTCCTTTGGATTTCTTCCTTTGGACGAAGTATAAATGCTACTTAAAATTTTTCCTTTGGACTTTGTCCAAAGGGCAAAATCCAAAGGGAACAGTCCAAAGGACAAAAAGGATGAACACGTTGTCCTTTGGATTTTGTTCTTTGAACTTTGCTCTTTGAACTTTGTCCTTTAGACAAAGCCCAAAGGACTTTTGTCCTTGGTTTTTCAGTTAATTAAAACAATCTTATATTCGAAAAATAACCATAAATCACTTTTTTTTCACCCTTAAAATGGTTAAATAGGAAAAAAATATGAAAAAATGTTTGGCCGAAGAAGGACTTTTCTTCTCGCCATCGCGCTGAAACTAAAATAAAAGTAATTTGGAAATTAAAACTATTGTTTTTAATTTTTAATTTATTATGCTTGTTAAGTATTATAAATTCTTGCTTCATGTAAACCTATTCTATGCATCCTTTAACCGGAGTTTTATCGGAAAAATTTTATTGTAAGACGGGAGTTTCACTAATTTTTTATGAAGCCTTTTTAATAAATAAAAAAATCGTAAAAGTTACTAATTAAGTGAGCGGATCCTTTCCCGTTAAAAAATTCTTAGAAACTTACTTATTTCTACGTTATATTAACCAACCACTTTTAAGAGAGTACTTCATAAAGACATTTGTAAATTTTCATTTTACAAATCTTCGTTTATTTTTTGTAAATTACACAGTAAGAGATAAACGACATTGGAATATTGATCAGCCACGGAAGAGGATATGACATGGCTGCGATCAATCAAGAAAAAAAAAGAAAAATCAGGAAAAAAAAAAAAAACAAACAGCAAACCCAACAACAAACAAAAACCAAAAAAAAAAAAAAAAGAGAGAAAAAAAAAAAAAACACACACAAGCGCAGAGCACGAAAGAAAAACCCGGCCCAGGACACAAACAAACAAAACCAGCGCAGCCCCCCCCCCCTTACGGGTGTGCATTGCCGGGAAATTTCATTTTAGCCGCGCCTTAGCTTTAGTACTAAAGGTTCAAAAATCGTTTAGCCTTAGCTTTAGTACTAAGCCAAAAAAAGGCTTAGTACTAAAGCACTTTAGCCTTAGCTTTTGCCAAACTGAAAAATATGGAGATGTTCCTAAATTTTAAAAATTATCCTCTTTTTAAGTTAATTCATAGCATTGCACTGCTAAGTTTACAGTAAAAACTTAACATTAACGCGATTTTAATGTTTATTGCATCAGGTTTTAATTTTATATTTTAAAAATATTATTTTTAGGGTTAATTTTACATTTTAAAGTTGTTTTTCTAACTGTATTGCAGTTTTAGCTTTAAATCTAAATAGCCATCAAAAATGGTTAATTATCAAGTATATGTTTTCTAAAATGAATATCTAAAGCAACAAAACATTTAAAGGTGCGGTATCAAGCATAGGTGTTTTTGGTCGGGTCCGCTAGGGGGGGTCCACCCCCGGGTGGAAGGCCAAAATTTTTTAGGGGGGGTCCAGGGGGTCCGGACCCCCCTGGCTTTTTTTTAGGGGGGGTCGACCCCGGGTGCAAGATTTCAAATTTAGGGGGGGGTCAGGGGGGTCCAATTTTTTAGCAAAATTTTTTTAACTCAATAATTTAAGTGTTTTTAGGTCTAATATTGAATTTTATGTATTAAAACAGCCTATTTAGGCCTAAAAAGTGTATTTAAACACTGTTTTTAACTAAAAACCCGTGTTTTTGAAAGTAAATAAAAAAATATACTTCCAAATTGGTCGGGAGGGGGGCGGGGGGGAGGGGGGTCTGCCTCGCTAGGGGGGGGGGGGGACCGCTCTCGAGCTTTAAGGGGGAGGGGGGGCCCCTGATTTTTTTCTAGGGGGGGGGGTTCAAAATTTTGGCTCTAGGGGGGGTGCACCCCTCTGCCAAAAACACCTATGGTATCAAGTCAATTTTTTTTCAAATTTTGTCTTCGAATATGATTATTTTTTGTAAAAATCTTATCCCTGCCCCCAATAGCCCACAAATTTTTTTTATCAAAATGTGGTGGTTCAGGAGATATGACCTCCCGAAATCGCGTTTTTTGAAATTCTGTACTTGAAAAATTTCTAAATGAGTATAAAATTTTAAGTTTTAAAAGTTTTACTGAAAAAAACAGCTATTTTTACCTTAATTTAATACCTTGATTGCTAAGATTGGAGCAATATGATTTTTCGCTAAAAATACGAAGTCTAGGCAAAAATGTTGGGCAAAATTGATCAAATCACTGCCGTCGTTTGGTGTTTTTAACAAAAAAATCGAAGGTTTTTGTTTACGGAAAACGCAATATCTCGACAAATACTATACCCATCTTAACAATAAAGGTATCAAATTAAAGTATAAAATAGCCGCTTTTTAGTAAAACTTCTATAACTTTAAATTTTATACTCATTGAGAAATCTTTCAAGTACAGAATTTCAAAAAACACGATTTCAGGGGGGGGAGTCATATCTTCTGAACCCACAAAGATATTTTAGCAAAAAAATTTTTGTGGCCTATTGGATGCAGGATAACGTTTTCACAAAAACCATTAAAATTGAAGACAAAAAGTTTGACTTGGTACTAAAGAACCTTTAACCAACATTTTTTATTAAAAAAACGCTTACTACTGCATAATAACTTCACAAAATTCCATTATGAATTAGTAAAAATGTGATTATTTTAACATTAAGCACTCAGAAACTAAAAAAAACTTCAATAAAGCAAAAAAATTCAGTCTTTTCTAATGCTTAAACAAAAATAAAAAATATAAAAAAAAACCCATACTCACAGCAGATTTGAACCAAAAGTCGCTTAATCGTTTTAATTGGCATTATGGCTCAAATAACTTACTTATGTTACATTTAAACTAAAAAAATATAGTATATTCAACTTCAAGTGAGCATAGTTTTGGCAGCTAAGGGGCGGGAGGGTTTGGGTGTTTGGTTACCCGGGGTAAATTGCATCTTAAATTCTGGAAGGGAGGTCCTAGGGGGCCCTTCCGTAATCGCTGGCTTTTTAGGGGGCTAGACCGTGGATGGAAAACTTTGATATCTGCAAGAAAATAAGGGTGTGTCTGGTTTTCAAAACAAAAATAGTTCAGAAGCGTCAGATTTAATATTCTGCTAGGGAGTCAGGTTAAAAAATATAAAATTTTCTGGAGAAAACTCGATTTTTATTTAGGAGGGAGTCCAAAACTTTGAGATTAAAGGGGGGAGGTGGCCCTCACCTTGTTTCCCCCTTTCATTGATAGAAATCTCATTAAATAGTCATATTTTTGATTGGTCGAAACACTTACTATTTTTTTGTAATTTGTCATTTTGCTGGCAAAAGCTAACGTTTTGCCGGGCCCATACCTTTTGCCGAGCTTTTGCCAGCTAATTTCAGTTTAGCCGCGCCTTAGCTTTAGTACTAAGCCCAAAAAACCCTTTAGTACTAAAGCACTTTAGCCTTAGCTTTAGTACTAATGACACCCGTAGAACATACGTACTCTTTTGTCCATTTTGCTGGGTTTAAATTTCGTTCTCTTGCCGCATTCTCTGCAGGGAGTCCAAAAGAATCCCAACCTATAGGATGCAAAACCTATGAAAATCAATCATCTTTATTATTTTATAACAAACCAATCGATTGATTTCAAATCACTATAAAGAATTGTAGTGTGTTACTATACAATTGTAGTGTGTTAGTGTTATGTTATGGTGACTAAAATTATATCATTTTAACCAAAAAATTTAAAAAAATGTTTGGAATCGTTAAAGATATGTGAGATGAAACACTTACAATACAAGCTTCGGGAGAAGTACAGAGAAACAAATTGTTTTTATTTTGTTTAGAAAAAAATTTCTCCCATTTCTTGAAGACCCACTTACTTTATATAAGTTAACTTTCTTTTGTGTCAGACAGTTAATCAATTGGAGAAAAAGTTATAAGAATTAGCAAAATAGTTACATCATTAGCGTATCGTTGTTACTTTGACACAAAGAGTCGCAATCATTATAAAAATCAATGCGACTCTGACTCCTAATTTTAACCGTATCTGTGAGTTTAAAGATAAAAAGAGTTACAGTTAGGGTAACTGACTTAATTTCGGCCACTTTTTTTTATTTTTTTGGATAAGTTTTTTCTGGTTTCTCCATTCGACCCAAAATTATGGTCTAAAAATCAAACGATAGCTATTTTTGTTGTTTCAGTGCAAAATTTTAAAATTTCTGTTACACTTAAAGATCAGTGGAGGTTTAAAGTCTTCTTTTTATAGTGGCCGAAATTAAGGCGCGAGCCATTAACTTCGGCCACCTGGAAAAAACTGGCTAAAAAATTGCCAAAACGAACAATAAAAATTTTTAAAGGTTGCAAATTTATCTAAGGTATTGTTCTTGATACATATAACTTAATTTTTTCCCGTTTGCAAACTTTAATAGTTTTTAGCAAGACTTTAAATAATTATGTCAAAACCTTAAAAAAAACAAGTTTTGATAACATTAATTTTTTGTTGAATTTTTATTTTTGGCTTAAAAAAACGTCAAAAACGTCAAATTAGCAAAAAAAAATTCTTTATAAATACGGTAGTACGATGATATTTAAAAACAACGAAAACGGCAGGTTCTTTCACCTAAATTTTAAGATGGCCGAAAATAACGGTATCTTTAAATGCGCAGTTAGTTAAATGCATTGCAAAGTGATTTTGAAGAAAATATCAAAACATGAAAATTAACAATTTTGGGCCTTAAATAGAAGATATTTTAAGGTTATGTAGTTCTTCGTTCTAAATTTAATGCAGTTTAAACACAAAACAAAAATTAAGCAAATCACAAAAAATTCACTTTTTGTATGAAAATATTGATAATGCAGAATAACAAAAATAAAAAACTTTTGCAAAAACACTTTATTCAGCATTCATTCAGTAACTTTTGTGCTAGTTCTTTTGTATTTTAAAAATAAGCCAATTTTCTAACACCCTAAATTGGTGGCCGAAATTAAGGCCTGGCCGAAACTAAGTCAGATACCCTACTACTATTTTATGACGAATCTGACTATTGTGTTATAGTAACGACGGTAATGTAAACGAGTAAAATCCGCTTACTTCGTATCCCTGCAGGATAGCGTATCTGGCCAAACAGTCGGAAACGGTGTACACGCGCACGTGACCCATATGCAAATTTCCGGATGGGTACGGAAACATGGGAACGATATAACGTTTGCCCTTTCTGCCCTGAAAACTTAACTATATTATAAATGTTATGATAAAAGTAAGATATCGTGTTATTTTATAATGAATATAATAATTATATTAATCAAGGATAACACAAGAAAATGCAAGACTGTGAACTAACTTTTTGACCAAAATTTTGTTAGAAAAGTTGCACATGCGCAATTTTGTGCTACTTTTTTAACAAAATTTGCCATTTTTTGTTAATTTTCCCGCGAAGCGATTTTTAACACACTTTTAGTTGTTGCGGCTTAATGCTGCTTTTTCTCGCACTGTGCTAATTATTTTCGCCCAAAAAATTGTCCATGTACGACTTTTCTAACAAAGTTTTGTTAACAAATTTAGTGTACTGTCAGATATTCTTTTGTTATATATTTTTAATAATATATGATAATGCTATTATAAGTTCATATAATATAATAAATAATCAGACCTGTGCACGGTCTGCAAATGCTCTCCCCCGCTTTATTGGAGGATTACCCCGCCCGTTTTATTGCCATCCCCGCCTAAAAATGCAAAAAGTAAGTACCCAGAAATTATGGCGCCATTCTTGACCTATAATGACGCCATCATCGCAAAATTTTTGCAGTTTTTACCCTATTTCAATGCATTTTAAGCTATTTTAGACCTATTTTTACTTTATTTTTGCTTTTTTGTCCCTTTTTTTCTTTTCCCTTCTTTTTTCTTTTTTTTCTTTCTCCCCTGCTTTCCCCCCGTTTTATTGCCCCCGTTTCAAAAAAGTTGCCCCCCGTGCTCTCCTCCCATTTTGAAATTGCCCCCCCAATAAAACCCCGGGGGGGCAGTGCACAGGTCTGAATAATTATCATTACGCTTAAATACAGGAATCGGTTGCTGACAGAAAGCTACATATTATGATCAAGTGTTGTTTGGTCAAAAAAAAACCGTACCACATCAGTACGAGCGTTTAACACTCGCGTTTTCCAGAACTTTTCAATCCCTTTTGCTTCTTGAATGTTAAAATACTTTGGTCTTTTTGGTATGGGCCATTTTCCACAAGTGGTCGCACATCCTCGGCAGAAAATTTCCCCCAAAATGGTGGCCACAGGCGCCATAAATGCCCTTTTTGTTATTTTCTATAGGTTTATTGTATCTAAATTGAAAATTTTTGTGTATTTATATAACATGTCAAATAATTCTGTGTTGAGGTTATTATATTGCATTTGCATACTCGATTTGTGGTTTTATTTGCTATTTTGAGACTGGCTCACACATAGGTGAGAAAAGGGGTGGGCAGGGTGGAGTCCACCCCCCCTAGCCTCGAAATTTTGGGACCTCCCCCCCCCCCAAAGACGAAAATTTAGGGCCCCCTCCTACCAAATTTCAGAATTTTTTACACCTGACCCTCCTCTAGAATTTGAAATCTGACCCCCCCCCCGTTCCCCCCTCAAAAAAAATTTAGGTACTTTTTTTATACTAAATTTTCTTCCAAAACGTGAATTTTTAACACATATTCATGTTTTTATCACTTTCATCATATCACTTTTTATTTAATAAAATGTAGTATTATCCTATAAAAAGAATAATTATTAAAGTTATTATGGTTTAAAACTGTTTTGCTTTGGACACCGGACCCCACCTGACCCCCCTCTAGATTTCAAAATTTCGCACCCCGGTCGACCCCCCCCTAAAAAGCTAGGGAGGGGGTCCGGATCCCCCTGAGACCCCCTCCTAGAATTCAATATTCGATTTACCCCGGGTAACCACCCCCCTCCTAGCTTCCCGGACCGTTCTCACTTATGGGCTCACAGTGCTGTAACCATAGGTGAGAAAGGGGGGGCAGGGTGGGGTCCACCCCCCCCCCTAGCCTCGAAATTTTGGGACCCCCCCTAGCCTCGTATTTTTGGGACCCCCCTAGACGAAAATCTAGGGTGGCCCTTCCCCAAAATTTCCGAATTTTTTACCCCTGACCCCCCTCTAGATTTTGAAATCTGACCCCCCCCTCCCCCCTCGGGAAAATTTTAGGTACCTTTTTTATACTAAATTTTCTTCCAACTACATTTTCTTCCAAAAAAGTGAATTTTCATCACATATTCATGCTTTTACACCCTTTTTATACATGAATATGGCTTTTTATTCAATAAATTGTAGTATTATCCTATAAAAAAACAATTATTAACGTTATTATGGTTTAAAACTGTTTTGCTATGGATACCGGACCCCACCTGATCCTCCTCTAGATTTCAAAATTTCGCACCCCGGGTCGACCCCCCCTAAAAAGCTAGGGGGGTCCGGACCCCCTGGGACCCCCCTCCTAGAATTCAAAATTCGATTTACCCTGGGTAACCACCTCCCCCCCTAGCTTCCTCAACCGTTCTCACCTATGGCTGTAGTTACCCACAATAAACCGATATTTTGTTCAAGATTCAAGCTATTGACAAGCTATTTATAAGGCAAATAAAATCTAGTTGACCTCAATAAGACCTCAATCTATAAGGCGAAGTGTATCACGCTCTTTGATGAGCTGAATTGTTTGTGGAGTTAGAATGGGTTGAAAATTTTTGCGGCAACCAGCAGGGATGTTGCGCGCGGAAGCTTTGTTTAAGATTGATCTAAACATTTTTTCATCTCTTTTGACTTTTTTTGGTTTGGGGGTGTTGGCTAATTTTGTTTCAATTTCGTTTCTCTAGTTGGACCAGTTGGCTTTGTTGAGATTTGTGAAAGTTTTCCTGGTTATTGGGGCTATTGTCGAAGTAGTTTGGATGCTGACGATTATAGTTAGGTGGTCTGAGCTTAAAGTCGTTTGTGTATGCCAGTTTGTTGAGGTGAGGAGTGAGTCTGAAACTAAGGAGATATCTGGTGATGTTGGGTTTCCATTAGATGGAATGCGTGTTGGGGTGTTTTTGTTGAGTGATGCCATAATCGAGTTGTTTATGATGTTTGCAATGTGGTCTCCTCTGGCGTCTGTGAGGCTTGAGTGCCAGAGGCCGTGGTGTGCATTGAAATCTTCTAAAAGAATGCTATCCTAATTGTTGAGGAGACGGTTGATGTCTGCAAGGTAGTTGGCGCTGCAAGAGCTGGAAGGAGGAATATAAATGTTGTAGATTGAAAGATTTGAATTGTTGAGAAGAATTCGCAGGCCGAGTATTTCTGTATGGGGGTCATTTTGTTGAATATCCAAGCTTCAAAAGCTGATAGGTAGTTTATTGCTTTAATTAGGGAAGCAATGGATTTATTCAAACTTAACTTGTTAAGTTATTAGCTTACCTACAAAAAGCCGCAAAAGCTTTTGTTTCTAAAGCGGCAAGAATCAGCTTTTGACACTTTGCTTCGGTTAAGAAGGAAAACTGATCACTGTTCAGTTCGCGTCCAATGCGGATTATAATGCTAAAAATCCTGTTAATTCCAAAACTAATGCCAGAAAGCTCTTGTCTAAATTTATGAAGGTATTTTATTTTAGTATTCCTGTGATTTTTTTGTGTTTGCAAATTATAATATATCATAGTGTCATTAAAATATCAATTTCAGATAAGAGTCCATTAACTCCTCATCTCCTCATTTCAGATAAGAATATCAGTTTTGAAGTTAATAGAGTGATGGACAAAAAAGATCAGACCGCCTCCATTGGAATCCCGATCTTTTCTGAGTGTTGTGAAATTTGTGATTTTGGGATCTTTAGATTTACTGGAAAGTTTTGACTCTTGGATAGCAGCAATATGAATGTTGTTTTTGACAAAAAAGTTAGCGAGTTCCTGTATTTTGTTGGAAATTCCATTGGCGTTGAATTGTAAAATGTTTATAGTAGTCTTTAGTGAGACTGTTTAGATTTGTGCATTCTAGATGTAACCAATTTTTACATCTGTGGCACTGGACACTATTTCTGTTAACATTTTTGTTGCAGTGCGCGCACGAACAAAAAGTTTTAGGCGGGCCTGGGTTGGGATGAATGTCCCCGGACATCGCCATCAGAACTGCGGCAGCCAAGATCGCTGCCGCTTAGCAGGAAAAAATGGATGCAGTCAGGCACAAAGTAGGAACCATGTGCTCTGGAAAGATTGAACGGTATTGCCCTTTCCTTCCTGGATGAATCCATTCCAGTCCGGGTAGTGTCGCTGTGTAGAAGCTCCGTCATTGACTCTTTCAAATTTCTAGGTTATTTTGTTAGAAAACATATTATCAAAGTTAAAATCCTACAACAAATTTTCCAAATATCGGAGCTAAAAAATGTTTTTTTAAGTGTTTTCTTATTTGCAAACATGTTTCACCGTTTGTCAACACAAAAACGAATTTCTAATAACTATGTCTTTCAACTTTTGCCAATATCCCAATGTAATTTTTTTAAGTAATGCTATTTTTCGTATAAAAACGTTTGAATCCGCGATCTGGTCTGAATTGCGTCATTTTAATTTCGGAAGAGCCAATAAAAATCATCAATTATGACGTAATAACAAAAATTTGCATGACGTAAGGAAGTATTTTGGAATTTTAACGAAAATTTATGTTGCGTTTTCATGGACTTATTTCGACCATTTTAAAATATTTTAAATCAAAATAAACTAAAAAAATTTAAAACTAATCTTTAAAGTTTATTATTCTTGTAAAACTTTTTAATTGAAAGGTTTGCTGCTGTAAGCATACGGGCTTGGAACGCTTCCAAATTTTTAAATTCGTCATTTTTGACAGTTTATTGTAAGCTTAATATAAGGTTTTTTTATACAAACGATATATCAAAAATCGTCATATGTGATAAATTTTTAAGGTTTTTTAAAAAAAAATTTAATAAAATTTTTGGCATTCGTATTTGGCCCCCCTAGCCCCCGGGCGGACATTTAATACAAAACAATATGATCAATATCGTACACATTTCGAGCAGGAAGCAAAACAAAATAAATAATCCAGACAGTGTTTAGAATGGCAAAAATTCGCGAAAAATCGCGAAAAGCGCGCGCATTCAACGCATTATAAAAAAAATATAAGCAAGCCGATTTCACTCAAACTTTCAGAAAAAATTCAGAAAAGTATGCTTAAACAGCATACCAAGCGGCGTTTCTTGTCTCGTACTACTAAAAAATTTTTTTGTTTTTTTTTTGGGACCAGGTTTTTTTTACCGCATCGGCTGTAGTGATGACGTCGTCGAAAAACATTTTTTCCTAACCTTTTTAAAAGATAGTCGAGAATAAGCTATGCTCCCATATATGTCCCGCACATATTCTTATCTCTGTTATGGATATATAACATTTCAAAGTTTGAGTTTTATCGCCAGTCCGCATCATTTTTGTATAGACTATAGTTTTTATTAATTTTGAAAAAGCTAAGTAAGCTGATTTTACGTACGCAATCTCCAACTCTTTTGAAAATAAATTCGTGTGTTTTGTTGTGCAACTTACTTTTTACTAATATTTTGTAAAAACTTGATGTAGTAATGCGTTTTTTAAAGCTTTGTAAATTATGTTAAAACAGCACAACTGTCTAAAATAAAAATTTATTCTACAAAAACAATTGTGAACACTGCTTATACAAAGTGAACAATATTAAAAATATACCATTATATATATATAATAAATAGCAAACGGGGAAGCCAGCATTTAAAAATAAAATAAATATTATCAAAAATACAATTATTTATAAAATTCAACTAAATCTCAATTATCACATTAATTGACACTTCGTGTTAAATTTAATTCCGTCATCCAACAAACACATGCCGGAAATGAGAGCTTTTAAAATTTTGTAAAGAGTAAAATTTTTTGAACTGTTGTTTAAATTTTAAAACGTTTGAAAGCGTCCGAACCATAGCTGAGAACGGTCGGAGAAGCTAGGTGGGTGGTTACCCTGGGTAAATCGAATTTTGAATTCTAGGAGGGAGGTCCCAGGAGGGTCCGGACCTCCCCCCTAGCTTTTTTAGGGGAGGGGTCGACCCGGGGTGCGAAATTTTGAAATCTAAAGGGGGGTCAGGTGGGGTCCAGTGTCCAAAGCAAAACAGTTTTAAACCATAATAACTTTAATAATTGTTCTTTTTATAGGATAATACTACATTTTATTGAATAAAAAGCGATATTCTAGTATAAAAAGGGTGTAAAAGCATGAATATGTGATGAAAATTCACGTTTTTGGAAGAAAATTTAGTATAAAAAAAGTACCTAAAAATTTCCCGAGGTGGTAGAGGGGGGGGGGTCAGATTTCAAATTCTAGAGGGGGGTCAGGGGTAAAAAATTCGGAAATTTCGGGGGAGGAGGACCCCCCTAGATTTTTGTCTAAGGGGGGGTCCTAAAATTTCGAGGCTAGGTGGGTGGACCCCACCCTGCCCCCCTCTCACCTATGGTCCGAACTGACACTTGTTGAAACCAGTATTAATTACATTCAGGTCAGTTTTTTTTATAAATAACAGGGTGCCAGATAAAAAAAGAAGCAAAAATACATAAATAAAATTGTGATATTTTGTTTTCCTTTTTTCTTTGTTATGAATTGTTACCATTTGGTTTTTTCGGTTTAAATATGAAATGAAGTTAAAAAATTTTATTGCCTTCCAATTTATCCATGTTAATTTGTAGCGTTTGCCATTTATGGGCGCGTTTTGTAGAAACAAACAATAAATCAATTACATATTTGTATTCGCGAACAGAAGTGATTTGTTTACATTGTATATAACAAATTTTTTTAATAGCTGAAGCGGGCCGGCGATGGATATTCCATATTGCCGCCTAATACCCTATATCAACACTGTTGTTGATGTAGAATTTTAGTCAAGGCCCACCCCTATCAAGGGATTTTAGGGAACCTTTTACAAATAACGGATTTTAAAAAAATATAAACGGTAAAACACCCGAAAACGAATATTACTTAATTTTTATTTCAGTTATAATACTTAATTGCAACAATAATATACTATTATTTCAGTTATAATACTTGAATTGCAACAATAATATAACGGATACCGCAATTAAAAACTATCAACATAACAGGCCAGTTCATTGTTTTTTATTTAGCAGCACCTGATTTAATATTTTTTGAAGGTTAATCACATCGCAGTGCGAAATTTCTAATTCATTCACATGGATTAATTTAAAGCTAATTTATTTGTTTTTATTTAATTTAATGAAAGTCCCGTGTTTTTTTTTTTGTTAAGTCAATGACGGAAAGGTCACAAAAAGAACAAAGTACACGTGACTGTTAATCTTTTTTTATTAATCGAATATCCTTTTAAATGCCAAAACAAGTAAAAATTTAATGAGTGTGACAGTATAAGTTAAACTTACTTCCACATTTTGCACTGGCGATTTTAAACTAAATCCAGACCTGTGCACGGTCTGAAAATGCCCCCCCCCCGTTTTATTGGAGGATTTGCCCCCCCCGTTTTATTGCTCCCTCCCCCACCAAAATATGAAAGAGTGCCCTAAAATTATGACGCCATTCTTGAACTATGATGACGCCATCATCGCAAATTTTTTGCAGTTTCTAGCCTATTTCAATGTATTTTAAGCCATTTTAGACCTATTTTTACCTTATTTTCGCTTTTTTCCTTCTTTTTTTTTCGTTTTTTCCCCTTTTTTTCTCTTTTTTTCTTTCCCTCCTGCTTGCCCCCCCGTTTTATTGCCCCCCGTTTAAAAAAAGTTGCCTGTTTTGGAATTGTCCCCCCAATAAAACCCCGGGGGGCAGTGCACAGGTCTGTAAATCTATTTATATTGTTACAAGAAGCAACAATTGTACCTCAAAAATAAGTAGAATATCTCTGTTTCACCCGTTACGCGTATATAAAGCTATACTCTGAGTGTGAAACCAGTGATAAAAAACATCCAGTGTTGCACACTTGTAGTCGATCGGGCTCATAGGTGGACCGGGGGGTTGGGGGGTTATTCCTCCCTAAAAAATCCCGATTATAGCCAACCCCCCCCCCCCCCTTAAAATTTGGCGGGTACCCCAGACACCCCCCTTAAAATTTAGGGGGTCCCAGTACTAAAAACGCTAAAAATGGGCACCCGCACCCCCCCCCAAATTTCAGGGGTCGGGTATACCCCCAAAAAAAAAAATCCGGGAGGCTGCCCACCTATGATCGGTCTCCAACATCATGCAACATTTGCAATCGCATTTTTTATATTTTGATTTTTTTTTTAAAGTCCGCTTAAAAAGCTAAAAGCACATTTGCCATTGTTTTAAGAAAAATATCGATTTCTCACAGTGATTTACGAAAGGTATTGTACAAAAGGCTTATATCCCTGGATGAAAAAAGAAAAGAAAAACGATTGCAGATGTTTTATGAAATAACACGCCAAACACATTAAAATCATTTCGTACGGTGAGCACACATTTCTTTGTATCACGCAAAAAAACCGCATTAACATGTTTATAAACGAAATTTCAAATTTTAATCAGTATATCCTTGTTGCATTGCGCGCATTGACATGTAATATTTTAAAACAAACTTTAAACAAAATTTATTTTTGTTTTAGAATTGGTGAAAAAGCTGTAATACATGCGAAAAATTTACCACAAAAAGTTTTATCATTATTGTTTGCACGAAATAAAATATTAAGAATTTAAATAAAGATGAATTCTATCAGGGTGAAAAGAGCTAGGTGATAAAGTAACCACTCTTTCTTCGAGAAAATATTACGTGAAAACGAACATCTGATGTAACTTAATAATATTTTTGTTGGTTTGGGTTTTGGCTTTTTTCTTTTTGTTCACATTGTTCTTTTGTGTTGTTGCGTGTTGGTTTGGGGGTTTTTGGCTTTGTTGTGCCTTGGGGGATTTGGGTGATTGCTGGGTGTTTTTTGTTTAACTGGGGGGTTTTGTTATTGGATTTGGGGGGACAGATTTGTGTTGATGTCTTGTACTACGCGGGGATGCCTCTGTTTTCTGGCTTGGCTGTCCACTGTATAAAAAGCTATAACTAGGGGAGCGATTCGGCGAGATAAAATAAAAAAAAAAGAAGAAGAAAACAAAACAGGAAGGGGGAGGCAGACAGACAGATTGGTAAAATCATCCCTGACAACTGTTTTTTTTTATTATTTTTATTTGCGCGCGTTCATTATTTATTCATTCCTGACGGTGAGCGGTTACGCCTTTAATTGCAGCCTGAAGCATTTTAACTTTACGGTACTTAAAAATATTTAATATACTACGTTCATTTTATTTGCAGACAATTTATTAACAAAATTGATAGGCTGCCGAAATTGATATGATACATTATACAATCCAAGTTAAGTTTTCCCCCAATACGTAAAAGCACAGTACAAAAAGTGACCACAGAAGCCGTGTGGTCTCAATATAAAACCCTAAATTAAGAAATTAGGTTTGAGTTTTTTTTGGACAAATTGAACCTTTCTCCAATTGTTTTTTAACAATGCCTTATTAAAATTTTATTTTAATGCTGTAATGCTCTTTTAGATTTAAGTATTAAACTTTTCATTTTTAACTGATGAAATATATTGAGTCGCAATTGCGTGTACTAAGTTTGTTCTTGCATGAACTATAAATTATTTTTTCTGATACTTAGGCTTGATTCATACTTCGTTCAAAGTACCAAAAGATAAAACATAAAACTCCGATTGAGTGTGTTTAAAGTTTTTTCTTTAAAATTTTTCCAACATTTTTGGCAGTTTAACCTAAAAAACTGTAAAAAAACTTTAAAGTTAAAAAAAACACGCTTCTGGATTGACAAAAATCTAACTTTTTGTTTTTTTTTTCCTTTGGACACTTTGGACAAATTACCTTTAAAAAAAACAAAATAGCGCACATTTTTATGTTAATTTTTATACAACATTTTAACAATAAATAAATTACTAATAAACCTGGGTAAAACCGTAGAATCGAACAACTACTATAACGTAGTTTTGAATAAATGAATTTAACACAAAATATTATTCCTACAATTAATCGTTTTCAAAAATGAAAACAAAAATATTATAAAAACTTATTACAAATTGACGTCTTAATCTACCCTGCAAAAGCAGTCATATATAAATTAGAATCATAGCGACGAGAACAGTTTACGTTTATAATTAACGTAATATATAAATTACAGATGCAAACAATTTCCTTTGTAAGTGTTGCATTTCATCCCGATGATTCCACCGAATAAAAAATTAATCATTCACAGGCATTCACAGTTTTTAAATAACCAGACCTGTGCACTGCCCCCCGGGGTTTAAACGGGGGGGATTCCAAAACGGGGGGCACGGGGGGCAATGTTTTTGAAACGGGAAGGCAATAAAACGGGGGGGCAAGCAGGGGGAAAGAAAAAAAAAGAAAAAAAGGAGAAAAAAAGAAGGGAAAGGAGACAAAAGGGATAAAAAAAAGCAAAAATAAGGTAAAAATAGGTCTGAAATGGCTTAAAATACATCGAAATAGGCTAAAAACTGCAAAAAAATTGCGATGGCGTCATCATAGGTCAAAAATGGCGTCATAATTTTTAGGTACTTTTCATTTTCTGGCGGGGAGGGGGCAATAAAACGGGGGAGGGGGCAAATCCTCCAATAAAACGGGGGGGGGGCATTTCCAGACCGTGCACAGGTCTGAATAACTACCATGAAATATAAAAACCATTAGTTTGTTCCAGCTGAATTAAATTGTGCCTTGAAATAAATCTAAAATTTTCCAATATTATTAAAAACCCCGCCCAACATCTTAACGTGAGCCCGTATTCAACTCACTCATTAAATTGTCTACATTGTTTAAATAATAAAACAAGAGTGAAAAATAGTTAATAAGCAAAACTCCCGCTTCATATAACATGAATAAGAAAGGAAAATTAGAATTATTGCATAAGGCGTTAATGGCAAGGATTTATTTTTCTGCGGAGTTTTAAAAGCTAAATGGTGGATTTTTTACAAGGCACGTATTTAACATATTTAAAACAAATTTTAAGAGTTTACATGGGAGTTATCATATGACTGTGCTACCTGGATACAATTTTGTTCAATTCTGCGAATATTTTCCTGATCTGAGAGATAGCAACACGGACAAAGGTTAAGCAAATATTTAAAAAAAACACTTTTAAATTGATAATTTTACGACAACATTTTTATTTAAAATTTTGTAAGAAAAAAAAAACTGGGACAACACCATTTATTTCACTTATTATTCTAACGTATGACTTTGCTCTTTATGTAGGCAATTGGTGACTGACACTTTGACGATACTTATATATTCTTATACGCATACCATTCTGAATATTAAAAAATATTTTATACATTGGAATGTATTGTGATCAAATCGCCTCAAACCTCTTATGTAACGCACAAAATTAATTTAGTTTAGTATTGTTATCAAAATATAAAGCGTCTTTATAAGACTGAATAACTAGAATTCACCTAATTGCGAGAATGACCTATATTAATTTTCTATTATTTTAATGATTAGATTTTGCAACTTAATTGTTACTGAAAACTAATATATATTAAATTTTAACTCTGTTTTTAGCCGCAAAAATGATTTTGTGTCTGTTTTACTTGTTTCCTCTGTGACGTCCAGAAATATGAGGCCGAAAAAATCGGGTTTTTTTTAAAAGAAAGAATGCGAAACATTTAGCTGTTATTAGCTTTTTGGCTGAAAAATGAGCGATACAGGACTTGAACAACCTGTAATCTCCAGCCTCAGTACTTCATTGACTGACGTGCTTCGTTACACCATCGCTCGACAGTGTTACATTACAACTGTTATTTATAAGGCGTCATATTTCTGAAAGATTAACACAACGGGAGTTGTGACACCTCTCTATATAAAATAATTAAAAGCGAGCGAGGTACCCTCCTAATGTACATTTGCCATTTTTAAAATAGCGGTACTTGCATTAAATACTTTTTACAAATTTTTGCCAAGCATTTTGTTACTAAAACGGTTTTTCAGTCATGTTCTCAAAAACTTAAATTTAAAAATTATTGGGCTTATTTTCTAAGCACGGTTATTATAGGACACCACCGCAGCGTCTATATGCTTATGGTTGATAAATTTAAAAAGTTTGAAATATAATTTTAAAATTAAGCAGTGGAATTTAGTAAATATTAGTTTTAAACTCCATTTTTTTAATGAAAAAAACAGAAAAAAATTAGATTCCGCCAATCAAGATAGTTGAGGGACCTAAAACTTGTAACTAGATTTCTCTTTGGTTTCACAATACATTCCAGCGGAAAAAAATGGTAATAGACTTTATAAAAACACAACAACAAACAAGCAAACGAACGAACGGACGAACTCTGAGTTGCTACAGGAAAACGAACAACTTGACGAAAGAGGGAAAGACGTTTTTCGATCAAAAAAAACAAAAACAAATATCGTCGTTACCACGACAAAATGAGTCAGAATCGTTATAAAATACATGTAACAGTGATGTGACTTTTCTTTATTTTTTAACATATAAATAATATAAACGCTATGAGTCAAAGTCACGCTGATTTTATACATACTGATTGTACCCCTTTATGTCGTAGGCATAGGTGGGCAGGGGAGGGAGGGTTGGGGGTTATACCCCCCAAAAATCCCGATTATAGCCGACATCCCTCCCTAAAATTTGGGGGTACCCCGGACACCCCCCCCCCTAAAATTTGGGGAGTCCCAGTACTAAAAACGCTAAAAATTGGGTACTTAAAGCATACCCTCAAAAAAATTTTCGGGACACCCCCCAAATTTCGGGGGTTGGGTATACCCCCCAAAATCCGGGAGGCTGCCCACCTATGTTGGTAGGTAGTAGAGACGAAAATATTCGTGGTTACTACGGCAAAATGAGTCAACGTTCGTATAAAAGTGCCTGTGACTTGTGACTCAAAGTTCGCTTAATCGTGCCTGTGACTCATTTTATATTTAAAACATGACCCTATTAACTACAGAATGAGTCACCACAGTCACGTGTATTTTATAATGAGACTGGCTCATTTTGCCGTAGAGACGAAAATATCAATAAATCATTGTAGGTTTTTTTAGTTAATTACGTCACAGTCAAATTACACGATACAAAGTTAAATTTCTTATATTTTAACCCCAGAAATCGGTGATCAAAAAAATTAGCATTTATCAATCAATATTCTTTTTTATTTTTCATGTAAATGCATAGAAATAGAAGATAAAAAACAATAATTTGTATGATCAGGGCCGTAGCCAGGGGGAATTGGGGGGATTAATCCCCCCTCAAATTCTGGGAAGGCAAAAATTTTTGTAAGGGTCCCCCCTTTGGTTTTTTTAAAAAATTAGAAAAAAAAATTTTTTTTCCCTGTAATGTATTAAAGCTATCTAAAATGCATTATTTAAAGTGATTTAGGTTCATGAAAGCTCTTATTTATAAAAAAAGAATTATTTATAATTTAAAACATAAGTGCAGTGAGTTAAAAAATATTGTATTTTTGTTTTGTGTGAAAATATTTCCATAAAAGCGGAAATGAATTAAAATATTTGCATAAAACTATTTTATTTTGTTGTATTTATTTAAAAAAAAACAATAGAATCTAAATAAAGATTCAGTACTAAAATTTAGGTTTCCTGGTGCCTTTCAAAAGTTTAAAATTAAAAAAAATTTCCACCCCGTGGGGCATTCTGCCCCCCGGACCCCCCTGATAAGGGGCTCCGCCCCTTGACCCCGCTGGGAGGCCACCGCCCCCCAGACCCCCCCTGTGGGCCCCTATAAAGCACCTTCAAAAAATCCCCCCTCAATTGAAATCCTGGCTACGGCCCTGATGATGTGTCGTGTCCTATAAACTATTTTTGAGTCTCCAAACGGTCGATTATTAGGATTAGTATGTCATTATGATTTACCATTTTGAAAGACCTTGTTATTCGAAAAATATATTTAAAAAAAAAACGGTAATGTCGGTTTGTCAAAAAAGTACCATATTTTTGATTTCATTTACACTTGATCAAAAAAAAAACAACAGGACAACTAAAAAATTAAGTCCTGGAACTATTTATGATATTTAGATTTTTTTGAGATCAAATATTTAACACTGTTCATGTTCAATTAATTAAAACGTGTAAAATAATTCATCATCATAAAACATCATTCTGCATTTGTACAAAAATCTATTATTGAATTTAATAAAAATTGCCAATAAAGTGATTTTTTATAAAAGTAGAAAAAAAACCTTGATTATCTATTTCAATAGTTTGTTTTAAAAAATATTTTTTATAATAGCGCTAAACATAAATAACTTTAAAGCTATTAAAATTTAGGTGAGATGTCACATGTCAATGTTTAACAAAAATGGAAGAATTTTTAAAACAAATAGCATTTTATCTATATTTCACAGCCGCTAACGAAGCCTAATTTATTTATATTTTTGTTTTCATTTTAATCGATAATAATAGTATAGTTATTTTTAAAGCACACTATATAGTAAGTATATAGAAGTTTTATTTTTAATTCACGTTAAATTAAAACTTTGAAAGTTTATTTTACAATCAGTAAATAAAAATAGGCTTCATAAGCAGCTATGATGGCTTTCGCAAAAAGTTTTTATTAAAAATTAAAATAGATAAAAATCTAGTTTAATATTCATCTAAAAAATACTGACGGGCTTAAACCAAATGTTTTTTGCTATAATAAAATTTACCAAAGTACACCAAACAAACTAGCCTTACAATTATGTTTCATTCTGATCTAATGGAATGCCTTAAACAAAATGTTAGCTAAAGTCTTACTGATATACTTCAATAATTTAGTTTTGATATATAATTGTTTTTGTTCGATTAATCGTTTAATTAGCATTCAGCAAAATGCACCAATTTAACTTATTCACTTCTACTATATTACCGTGCCAGTCTCCTTCGCTCCGGATTCGATCGGTTGATGATTATTTAGTTAAATCGCTAAGTTAATTACCAATGGAGGGCGATAAGAGACAAAATAACTGACTCCATACGTTGACGATTATTTAATTCTAACTATACTAGTACAGACAGACGACAACGCCCTAGACTAGTCCAGACTTCGGGATTACTGCCAACTGCATCTCCATTTCAGCAGTCCAGATATACAAGAAATATGTTGGTAGAAGAATATGTAGAAGAACAATAGAACACTCTAGCTAATGCTGGTAGACAGAATACCTTATTCTAACTCCCGCGTTTCCCCGTTGTTGTTGTTGCATTACCTGAAACTTATCTTCCCTATGCAGACTATGCAAAGGGCAGGCGCTAAGACAAGTCAAGAGGGGCGAAAAAGTTTCACTTCACCCCTATGCTTGAGACTAGTTTCCCCGTCGCCGACTAGCCCAATCCATCCGTTTATCTGAAGTACACTATACTAGAGTCCAGTCTATGCCAGAATCCAGCCAGTCTAGTCCACCAGTATCATCGGCGGCCCGTTTTCGAAGTGGCCGCGTGTTGTTGTCGCGGCGCTGTGGACGGCCGGGCGGCACTTCTGCTGCTGCGTGACTCCGCCACCCCTTTTTCTCTTCTTCCTAATCTGGTGGTGGCGTTGATTGGCCGTCGACGGCGAGTTTTGATTGGTCGCCGCGCCCGTCGCTGACCAATCAGCAACGAGCGCGGAAGTCTCCTCCGCGCCCCCGTTGGGCGAACCCGAATCTTCGTCGTTGGAAATGTCCCCGTCCGAGTGGTCGGAGTGATCTGTCGAGTCGTTCAATAACTCTGAAGCCGCTCCGACAGCCAGGGAATGACCTACCGATTCCAACAGCGACGGCCTTTGATTGGCCTGGAGAACGTTGGAGGAAGGGGCCACTACCCACAGGTCCTCCTCCTCCTCCTCCTCCCGGTCTCGCCGCCGTTTCTTGAGACAGTGGAGGTGCTCGCAGCTCTTCGGCTTTTGCAGATTTTTCCACCAATCGGGGAGCGGCTCCGCCTCTTCTACCCACGCAGTGGGCGTGGCCAGACGCTGCGGCAGCCAATTGGGAATCTCCCGAATCGGGTCCAGCATCAGTTTCTGAAGTCGACCCAGCAGTTTCCCGGCGTCCAACTGCTTCCGTCCGTTTTTACTATTGACCACTTTTCCGGACGAAATCCCGCCAACCGGCTGACTCACCGACCGACCCCCTTCCGCTTTCGTCTTTCCAACAGCCAGCGGCCGGGAGCCGTTTCGAGCGCCGCCTATAAAACGAAAACAGTACAGCAAGACGCTTCTACGGCGCTTAAAACGCGTCATATTATTGAAACATCATCACAACGGGAGTTGTTACACAAACTGAACCAGGCGGCGGAGATCTGGGGTCGCATTCTGAAGAAACCCTTATATTTACCCCGTTAAATCCATTTCAAAGAAAATAAAAAAATAAATATATATTGTAAATAAATAAACCTGCCGCATATGGGACAGAAAATGATTGCAATGAATTTTTTTTTAAATTTTTTTTTCTCGCGCCGCAAAACCACCTCGCGCAAAATAAAAAATTTAATCAATGCGCGTATTTTATTTTTTATTAAATCAATCCTACGGGAGAAAATATTTAACCATCTCTCGAGTTGGATAAATTCGTATTCTTTAAACAATAGAAAAAATTTAACCCGACTTTTACCTAGGTAAAATTGATTTTTCACTCACATCCTTAAGCACGTAAAAAAAAGTTAACCCGGGGTAAATTTAAACCGCGCGTCAGAATGCGCGCCCTGGTCAGTATACGTAACAACTTTTGTTGTGATATGTTTAAAAATATGACGCCTTATAAATAGAGGCTCAAATCATGTAAAGCTGGCGGGTGATGGTGTAACGCAGCTCGTCAGTAAGTGAGGTACTTAGGCGAAAACCTACAAATTCAAGTCCTAAAAACGAAACGCTACTAGATTTCCGCCGTTTGTGGTCATTATATGTAAAAAAGCAACCCCACCCGTTGCGATGATGTTCAAAAGTATGACGCCTTCTAAATGCCAATGCCAATCATAATGTAAAGCCGGCAGGTGATGGTGTAACTCAGCGCTATAGTCAATGAGGTACTGAGGCTGCAGGTTACAAGTTCAAGTCCTGCATTGCCTATTTTTAGCCAAAAAACCAACAAAAAATGTTTCGCATTCTTTGTTTCAAAAATTCGACATATATTCGGTCTCATATTTCTGGACTACATACGCAGAAAAATGACTGAAAGTCAATTTATATATATATTATAGACTTTTTTCTCTAAAATGAGTAAAGCTAAAACCGTCCATGTTATTTTCATACTTATTTTACAAAAATATAGTCTGTACAAAAACTCAAAGGGAATAAAAATTTTGTTGAACATAATATCTCGCTAAACGCTAACGCTAAATGATTTACACTTAAACTTTAGTAATGTGGGGTAAATAAAAATAAAATTCTATTGATATCTCTGCATATCAGCCTGATTGCTATTATTATATCACAGAATTTTTGCACATAAAGAACTTTATTAAAAGATTAGCAAAATTATAGCTAATTCAGCTCAGTATAACATCAATTAAGGTGAACATTATTAATTTACGTTTCTACTACTTTCAAATAACGAGCTGCAGCTCGCTGAGCCCTACTGACACATTACTGTTTTTTTTTTCGAAATTGTACAAAGTTGCAGCAGTAGCTAGACCTGGCTAATTTTTTGCTATAGAGTTACAATACTTAACTATAATCTGGACAGGAATAACACGTGGTAAAAAAATATAAGCAATCATATTTGGTTATCGAAACGATTAGTTTATGCTATTCTAATACTGAGATAGTATTTTCTTTGCAAGTTATGTTCATTTAGAAATATTTTCCTGCCAGTAAGCCAATGACTCAAACTTTTGTTAGTTGCATAAATCGGCCTTGCGTATCCTGCTCGCTTTGTGCAAAACAAAACTAACCTTTACAATCATCCATAAAAAACTTCAAACAATAATTAACCACGTCTGAAACATTAGCTCAACCGGGTATTCAAAAACAAAAACCAAAGTACGCGCTTACCGACTGGCGGCTCGCTGTCGTCGTCCTGATCCGAGTTGTAGTTGCGGCAATGGCGGGAGCTGAGGAGGTTCAGCCGCCTTTCGCTGTCGTCGTCCGAAGCTTCGCTCGAACTGCAGCTGGTCGATCGTCTTGAAGCCGGTCCGTAGACCCTTTCGTATCGCCTAATTACATCCGGACTCACTATGGCCTGCCTCGGCCGGATCAACCTCACGCTGCTATAGGTGGGCGCCGAGGGGAGCGGTGCCCCCGGAGCCTCCGCCGTTTTAAGCCTCTTCTCTTCATCTATTCTGCACAAGGGTCCGATCGCGGGGGGCTGTTGCCCGCCGGTAGCCCCGCTCTGCAGGCCCCCGGCCTGGTCCTCTTCTCCCTCTTCGCATATGCCTCGGAGATGCGGGGAGCTGCTCAATTTCCTCAGCCCGGAACCGCTGGGGGTTTTGAAGCGTCCGGTGGTGGCTCCCGCGGGTACGACTACGGGGGAGGTGCGCCCGCTGCCGGCCCCTGAACCCCCGGGGGATGGGCTCCGGCTTCCGCCCGTACGTCCTTCACCCATCGCCCCTGCTCCTCCGATCCGGCCCAGCCCGGCTCGCAACTCCTGGAGCTCCTGGATGGGGAGGGGGGAGCTGTGCCCCCGGGACGGGGGCGTGCTCCCGAAAATCAACCCCGCCTGGCTAGATATGGCCGAATGGGCGGGGCTGGAGGTTCGAGAAGTCCGCAAATAGCTGCTCAGCTCCTCCTCGGATTCTTCTTGCACCACAGAGCAAACCTGTAATATATTGTAAACATAATATTATAGTTTGCACAAAATTCATTTGCTGAAAAAACTTTAAGTGAGCATATCTCACCAAAGAATCATACATAGGCAAAATGACCAGAGTGGCAAGGGGAGGATTAAACACAGAATTAAGGGGCAGGGTTAAAATACGAAAAACTCATTTTATCCATAACGTTTTTTTTTGTGGAGTGTATTTTACAATATCGTTTTTGCTTGTTAGTTTGTTTGTAAAACGGAATTTGCTATCGATTTTCAATTTTGAAAAAAAAAACATGTAAAAAACGCTATATTTAGGTGCAAAAACCTTTGCTCAAAACACACATTTATGTTGACCTCAAAACTTTCGTTTGGAGGAAAATAGTTAAAGACTTTTTTATTCATTTTTCCGAAATTGGAGAAAGGGAATTACTTTTTCTCCCCTCTTACCTCCCCTCCCCAGGGATGTACCCAGGGTTTCATTTTTGGGGGCGGTGGCTCGGCTCACTTAACCCCCAAGCCCATGTATGCAAAAAACTATTAATTGATAGCGAATCCTAAAAATACCGAAACAGTCTACACGCCACTGCCCTAAAATTTGAGGCGGTGGAAGGTCCTAGTATTAAAAACGCTAAAACTGGGGTATTTGTTAAAAATAATACTAAAAATATACTTCTAAAAAATACTTAAAAAAAAACACCCAAAATCCGGTAGGCTGCCGACCAAGTGGGCAGCCGTATTTAGAGGAGTATACCGGACCCTCAAATTTAGGGGAGTGGTGTACTAAAATTTTTTTGGGGTAGCCCAAATACCTCATTTTTAGTACTGGAACACCCCAAATTTTAGGAGTTTTCGGGTACCCCTAAATTTTAGGGTGAGGGATTTCGACAGTGATCAGGATTTTTTTTGGCGAGTGGAGGGTATAACTATACATGGGCATGGGGGATTGGGGGGTTAACCCCCCGAATTCTGAGAAGCGGGGTTTAACCCCCCCACTTAGAAGTGGGGGGGGGAAGAAAAGGTTAACTCCCCCCAATTTTGGAAAAATGAAGGAAAAAATGTCTTTAAAATGACTTCTAACTGCCTCCAAACTTAAGTTTTGAGGTCAAAATGAATGTTTTAAACAGTAAAAAGTTAAAAAAATGCAATCAAAAGGCCTTTTTGACCTAAAATTAGCGTTTTTTACCCATTTTTTCTTTGAAATCGAAAAACGATATGGGTAAAATGCACTCCAGAAAAAAAACGATATGGGTATTTTGCGTTTCTCGGATTTTAAGCCCCCTCCCTAATTTGGGGTTTAACCCCCCACTCCGGACTAACTTGCCCATGTATGGGTATAACCCCTTTCTAATAATTCTTTACCCGCTGTTTGCTAATACTGTTCAGTCGAGAGGAGTGCGGAGTTCCATTGGCGGGCGGAAGGGCGTTGTCGGAACTCCACGGCTTCTCCCCCGCCGCCTCTTTCAGCACCGGAGATATGAGACTTTGGACTTCCTCTTGAGTACCCGACCGCGACACTTTAGTTTGCACACTAAAAATAAATATATTAAATTAAACTATAATTTAATTAAACACAATAATCTTTAATTAAAAGACAAGTACCAGTACACAAAAAAATCAATTCTTAAATAGTAAAAACTTTGAGCAAAACTTTAATAGAAGCCTAAGTAGCTGCCTCCTTTCCCTAATTTTGGGTTAACCCCCCCCACTCCAGAAAAACTTGCCCATTTTATTATGGGTTCCTACTTCCTATGTTTGTCACTAAATATTTTAATATGAGTTTTGCTCGCGATGAGGACTTAGGTTAGCTTGGGGATAAGATAAAGGTCTTTGTAAAAAAACATTGTAAAATCATTGTGATGTGTAAAAACAGAATAGTTGACTGGCACGACTTATTTCGTTATAGAAAAACTAAATAGCATTTTCACGAACGAAATTGCTATATCACCTTAAACGAACTACTCCTTAATACTTGGCCCATCGAGTTAAATTTTGAAAATTTTTGTAGCCTTGCTGCAGGCAAAGAAGCCCAAATATAATTGAAAAAAGTAGGTAGTTTAGGTGAGTTGTGGGGTGAGTGGTATAGAAATTTGGTTTATTAAAGTGCCTCTTCAAAACCTGGCTGACATCAATATTCATACTAAATACTGCTGACGAATCAACTATTTAAAAACACAACATTATAAAATTTTTAAACAAAAAACGCTTTAGCATTGAATACTAAATACCTGGATCTTCACAATTATTTCTCAAATTAATCCAATTCAAAATATATAAATATAAATATATATTCAAAAAATATAAATTCGAATTTTTTAATGGCCAAATTAATTTTTTAAAATTTGTGAAAAACCGGGATGATTAAAAAATTCTAGTTTTAAATAGGATTTTTTAACAAAAAAACCTAATAACTCTTATAGTTATATTTGGTCCTGTCATGTCCTCATGACAATTTTACGCTTGATTTATGTCAGTCTGATTTAATTCTGTTCTGCTGTAAAAAACCAAAGAATTTATACCACATGAATCATCATGTTATTGTTATTCAACGAATTGTTACTGTTAAGCTGATCCAAATCAATGCTAGTCAGCCCAGATTTTAGTAAAGTTGATAATCGATAATTTTTAAGCCGCATTTTTGTGTTTTAACCAAAAAAGCCTAAATTTGTTTAGGCAATGTTTTGTTAAGAAAACATCTTAATTTTAAATTTAGGATGCAGGCATTCATCCTTTGTACAATTGAATACAACGTTAAAAATCTATTTAATCTCTGGCGGCTACAAGTATTGACTGACCAACTCGTACACATTTAATCAATATCTAGTGAAAATACAAAACGATTAAAAATACATGTATCTACATATCGTCGTTACTACAATATAAATAGTCACAATGAGTATAGAATTAACATGACTCTGACTTATTACGTTTAATTAATTGAATGTTAAAAGATAAAAAAAATCACAGTTACAAAAAATTTATGACAATTCTGACTCCTTGTTTCATGGTAACGAACGACAATATATAGATATATATATTACAGTAAAGCTGGGGTAAACTTAGCGCCAAGGAAACACGCGACCGTTATAAGGCATGTTAAAATTACTAACTATTATTATTATATTATTTTAATTATTATTATTTTAACAAATTAAAATTACTTTTTTATCAGGAAAAAAATTGATAACCAAAGTTTTGAATTAAAAAAATAGCTACACTGCAAGAAACAATTACTGGACAAATAATTTAATCCGTTGAAAAAGGAAGCATTTTGATGAAACTTTGTAAAAGGAAGCTGAAGTGAAAAGCTTAAATTTAAAATTTTGGAATAATTCCGACTATTAACATTAAATGAACACAGTCATTTTTGCTAAGGTAAAATGAAAGTGGCAATGTATTTTTTTTTAAATTTATTCAGTGATAGGTTTTAATGGCCTATAAATTTTCAATTTGATACCAATATTTTAATTGGAAAAGGACTAAAATAAACGAACTTCTACTTTTATAAATAAACTTTTGTATTGTCAGTTACAATGGGTTTTTTTGTGAAAAAAACACAGTGTTTGTTTTTTTTAACAAAAAACCCACTCAATTTCCTTGGGTAAAAAATCAACTTAACTCAAAGGTTTATTTCATTTCCTCCAAAATTCAGTACATACGCTGCAAGCATACTTAACTCAAAGCTTCAAAAAAGTCAAAAATTTAAGCTTAATATTGATTTTGTTTATTATAACAGTAATGTTTCTACCATCCGTGCTCCGGAAACCGCCATTTAAAGCGAAGGAAGCTTCAAAACTCCCCCTTTTAAATCAACGATTTTAAGCTTATGTATTGAACGAAACACATTAAAGTTATAATTGCATTTTTAAGACTATTTATTATTTTATTTTTTAATTTAAATGAGTTTTAAAAAAAAAATTAGTTTACAAAAAGTTTTGACAAAATAACTTAGGGCATCATCATCCTTTAATTATTCACAAAATTTGTAAAGGCAGATCTCCGGAGCTTCTAAAAGCGGAAAAACTCAGAGCTCCGTGCAGCATCAATAATTAAATTAAAACGGTACCTAATAATTAAATTTTTATGCATTAAAGTATTTACATGATTCATTATATAAATAATGGTAAAATAAAATATGGGTATTATCTTAATGTTATAAGATTAATAAGGGGAAATTTAGAAGAAGAATACCATGCACAGAGTTCGGCGGTGTCCATGCAAGTGCATTTTACAGTCAGACTTCCATACTGCTTTTCTGTTACACTAAAACAACAACAAACATAATAATACAATCAGTCACTTTGTAGAGATTTATCAACGTTGGTCATATGTAAGCAGGGAGTTGCCTGAGGAGAAATGGGTTTGATTACAGCCCCACTTATTGGTGTGGGGAAGGGAGAGGGAGTGTTGGGGGCGGCTTATAGCTCCCATTCGAAACTGCCGATACCCCCCCCCCATCCTCTAAAATTTAGGGGCACCTCGGCAGTGGCGTGCCCAGGGGAAGGGCGGGGAGGGGCAGCCGCCCCCCCCCCGGAAATTCAGCGAAGGCGAATTTTTTCGTAAGGGAGGATATGGGGGGGACCCCACAAATCTGGGGGGCTGCCGCCCCCCCCAGACCCCCTTTCAGGGTTAGTATTTACCCCCCCCAGACCGCCCCCCAAATGAAATCCTGGGCACGCCACTGCACCTTGGACACCCCTCCCCCTAAAATTTGAAAAGGTCAAAGACTTTTAGTACAAAAAATACTAAAATGGGACCGCACAAAAAGAGGGGTCTGGTGTACCCACCAAAATCCGGTCTCCACCCATGCACCCACTCTCCCCCCTTTAAAAAAAATAAAATTTACGACACTGAGAATGAGGGAGGTTTTTTTTGACACCCCATGACCCCGGCGCTGCCCCCACCCCCCGAGCACCCCAAACCGCAGTGTAGGGTCCACCCTTAACCTCAAAATTTTGGGCCCCCCTAGAAAAAAATCTGGGGCCCCCTCCCCCCAATTTTCCAATTTTTACCCCTCCCCCCCCCCTCAGATCTAACCCCCCCCCCCCCCCCCAGATTAATTTTAGTACTTCCCACCCCCCCCTCGAAAACACCCCCCTCCCCTCAACAAAAAGTTCTTATACTAAATTTTCTTCCAAAAACGTGAATTTTTAACACAAATTCATTTTTTAACACCCTTTTTATACCAGAATATCGCTTTTTATTCAATAAAATGTAGTATTATCTTATAAAAAAACTAAAACAACACCGCTACTAGAGTAGTATTCTTCCGCCCCTGGAACCCAACTGACCCCCCTCTCCCTTTCAAAATCTTCCACCCCGGGTCTAGAAGTGCGAAAAACTACCCCAAAACGGTAAAGAAAATCAGTGACTAAGCTAAGCCTAAGCAAAACTTACGTCTGAGCAAAACTCAAACCTAAGCGTAAGCCTTAGCGAAACCTAAGTCCAAGCAAAATCTAAGCCAAGCCTAAGCCCAAGCAAAACCTTTTAAACTAAGCAAAACCTCACCTAACCCCTCCCTTGTCATTTTTGGGGTAGATTTTGGCCTTCGGCCCCCGGGTCGACCCACCCCCATAGAAAGCTAGGGAGGGTTCGACCCCGCCCTAGGAGGACCCCCCCCCCTACAAAGCTAGGGAGGGTTCGACCCCGCCCTAGGACCTCCCTAGATTTTAAAATATCATTTACCCAGGCTAAACACCCCCTAGCTTCAGTGACCGTGTTCATCTATGGATACACCTCAAAAAAATAAGGTGGCATGCTGCTTAACAATGACACTGGTTTAGTCTAAGCTTGCATAAAAATCAAAACAACAATGACAAAAGAATCATAATCAGTCGGGTCGGTTCTACTAAAATTTATTTTAACCGCAACTCTTTTATGCATGTATGGGTATATCCGGTGCGGTGTAAGCAATGCGTCAAAATTATTATAAATAAACATTCTTATTTAATTCTATTTCAGATTTTAATTCTTTCTGCGGTACTGCATGTATTTAACGTGCGTTATTAAATTTTTTGACCCACACAATTTTTTTTGAGGGATATCTGATCCACTAAATTTCCTTTTATGAAAGGAACATAAAACGTAAAAAAAGGAAGTGTTTTGTAAACATTTAAATCAAAAGTTGCTTGCACTCGCAGACATAGATGAACAAGGGGGGGGTAGGGTGGGGTCCACCTCACCCCCCCTAGCCTCGAAATTTTGGCGGCTCCCATAGAAAAAAATCCAGGGGCCCCGCCTCTCCCCAAATTTTCGAATTTTTTACCTCTAACCCCCCTCTAGATATTTAAATCTGACCCCCCCCCCTCTTCTCTCGAGAAAATTTTAAGTAATTTTTTATACTAAATTTTCTTCCAAAAACGTGAATTTTTAAAACAAAATCATGTTTTTACATCCTTTTATACCTAAATATCGCTTTTTATTCAATAACATTTGGTATTATCTTATAAAAATATTATTATTAAACATTTAATGGTTTAAAAGTATTTTGTTTCGGAAATTGGACCCCACCTGACGCCCCTCTAGTTTTCAAAATCTTCCACCGCGGTTCGATCCCCTCTAGAAAGCTGGGGGGGTTCGACCCCTCCCTAGATTTTGAAATGTCATTTACCCGGGGTAAACACCCCCCTAGCTTTTTGACCGTGTTCATCTGTGCTCGCAGACTAAAACCAATAGCTTAATAGCTAAAAATGAAGCTTTCATGTTCAAGCCATTTATTTTAGAATTCATTTTAAATAATTTTAAAGATGCAGTAGTAGATTACTAATAGGCGGCTAGCGTGATTTTTGTTTACTTTTAGTAATATTCATTCAGTAGAATTGTTGTATTTTAAAAAGTGGTATATAGCAAACAAAATTCATTTAAACTAAGTGGTATTCTTGTTTTGTTTTTTTTTAATAATTCTTTAACCGCTGAGAATTAATTTCTGGTGTAATACAATGTTATCCTCCGCGTGACCCATCGGTGGGCAAGGAAGGGATTGTACGCCCTCCAAAAAAAGTCCCGATTACAGCCGGCACCCCCTCCCCTAAAATTTGGGGGTACCTTGCCCCCCTAAAATTTGGTGGTCCCAGTACTAAAAACGATAAAAATGAGGTATTTGAGGTATACCCTAAAAAAATTTTGGGAACCCCCGCCCGCCAAATTTCGGGAGTCGGGTTTACCTGATAGATAAAATGATAATTATAAATTAAAAAGTAATAAAAATACATGTAACGTCCAGAAATATGAGGCCGAATATATCGAATTTTTGAAAGAAAGATTGCGAAACAATTGCTGTTTTTACCTTTTTGACTGAAAAATTAGCGATACAGGACTTGAACCTGTAATCTCCAGCCTCAGTACCTCATTGACTGACGTGCTGCGTTACACCATCGCTCCGCAGTGTTACATTACAATTCGTATTTATAAGGCGTCATATTTCTGAAACATTAACACAACGAGAGTTGTGACATACACCACAAATTAATAAACTACATTTTTATGTTATAAATTTTTTTGTAAAGTTCAAAATTTTTGTTTGTGTTTGCATGAGGTGTATACGATTCGAAAAAAGCCAGCAATTTTTCGCTGCTGAAACAAAATTCGTTTTCTTTATTTCTTTTTTTTATTTACTTCCTTATGTTTTCTAGCTCGAATAATAATCCCCGCGCTCAAATAAAAAGCAGCAATAAATGAGAAAAAAAATCGTTCAGAAAAGACCCCAGGGAGAAGCGTGTGCTTGACGAAGGAAAATGCAAAAAATGCCAATTTTAATGAATAAGTCCGCTTGGTTAATTAGCGTTGTTATTGATGAAGCAGAAAAGAGAATGCACAAAATCCGCATGTGTGTGCGTTTTTTATACAGCAATGACGAAAACTAAAAAAATATACCTATTCAATTATAATTAAAATTCATGGTTCTTTATGAGATCGTCACGGTTTTTTCTTTCCCGTTTTTCTAACTTAAAACCCAGTGAATTTTTCAAAAGGTCAAGATATTATTTCGATTTTTTCTGACACAGAAAATTTAATTCAAAATAAACGCAGAAGGGGCCGAGGGGTCATTTGTAAATTTCAGAGGCAGGCAGGCATAGATGAACACGGTAACCGAAGTTAGGGGGGCTGTTTACCCCGGGTAAATGACATTTCAAAATCCGGGGGGGGGGGTCCTCATCCTCAGTAGTGATGAGCGGAACTGCGGAACCCCCGGAACCGGAATTGAGATTATCCAAAAATCCGGAACCGGAATTCCAAATTTTGCTTGGAACATTCGGAACCGAAACTGCCCATCAGTAGATATAGTATTATTCAGGTAGATATATATATATATATCATACATGGGCTCAGGGGGGGGAGGGGGTTGGGGGGTTAACCCCCCCTCCAAATTCTGAGAAGGGAGGTTTAACCCCCCCCCCACTCAGAAGTGGGGGCGGGAGAAAAGGTTAACCCCCCAATTTTGGAAAAATGAAGAAAAACAATGTCTTTAAAATGACTTCTAACTGCCTCCAAACTTAAGTTTTGAGGTCAAAATGAATTTTTTAAGCAATAAAAAGCTCAAAAATGCAATAAGGCTTTTTGACCTTAAATTAGCGTTTTTTACCTATTTTTCTTTCAAAATCGAAAAACGATATGGGTAAAATGCACTCCAGAAAAAAACGATATGGGTATTTTGCGTTTCTCGAATTTTAAACCCCCCCCCACTCCGGACCAACTTGCCCATGTATGGGTATATATATATATATATATATATATATATATATATATATATATATATATATATATATATACAGACCTGTGCACTGCCCCCCCCCCCCCCGGGGTTAAAACGGGGGGGGGGCAATTCCAAAACGGGGGGGCACGGGGGGGCAACTTTTTTGAAACGGCGGGGGGGCAATAAAACGGGGGGGGGGGGCAAGTAGGGGAAAAGAAAAAAAAAAGAAAAAAAGGAGAAAAAAAGAGAAAAAAAGAAGGGAAAAGGGAAAAAAGGGACAAAAAAAGCGGAAATAAGGTAAAAATAGGTCTAAAATGGCTTAAAATACATTGAAATAGGCTAAAAACTGCAAAAAATTCGCGATGATGGCGTCATCATAGGTCAAAAATGGCGTCATATTTTTAGGGTACTTTTTCATTTTTTGGCGGGGGGGGGGGGGCAATAAAACGGGGGGGGGGGGGGGGGGCAAATCCTCCAATAAAAACGGGGGGGCCCCGCATTTTCAGACCGTGCACAGGTCTGTAATATATATATATATATATATATATATATATATATATATATATTCCAATAAATTCCACACTTACCGCGGTGACAGAGCCAGGGACGCCACGTCCGTCTGAGAATGGGTGTGCAGGGGAGCGCCGCCAGAAGTCGCGGCGGCGTTCTGCGCCACCTGCTGTACCCGCTCTTTGCTCAGCAATCGCTCCGCCAGCAGCCAATAGGTCGCCGTTACGTACGAATACTCGTCACGCTCCAGTGCACTAAACAAAAAAAAACAATAACAAACAAACAAAAAACACAAATAATTAATCACCGATTCAACTCATTTAAAGTATCTTATAATTCTCACACCAATACAAAAGCCTCCAAGCTTCAATACACCTAATGCTGGCGGCGGTACACTTAAAACTAATATTCGTGGTGGCGCCGGCGCAGTGTTGTTTTTAGCGACTTACATGAGGTTCCATTCCGGCACAAACTCCTTTTGTCAACAAGATGTCCTTGCTTTTTCTCAGTTTTTCGAAAACTAATTAATAGGATGTGGCCAAATCCATCATTCTCCTTTACATCGAATATTTTTCTAACTAGCATTTTAAAGATTTGAAACAATCTTCACTTTCCCGTTCTTAAATATTCCCGCGCAGTATGCAAATTACTTAATTTTGCGAATGTTATAGATTGTAAGATAATAGCTCGTCTTCATCCTTATTACATTTGTGTTGAGAAAATGCGTATACATACATACTTGCAAGCAACCCCTCCCCCAAATTCTAAGAAAGGAGGTTTAATCCCCCCCCACTCGTAAGTGGGCGGGGGGAGAGAAAAAGTTAACCGCCTTAATTTCGGAAAAATGAAGGAAAAAAGTCTTCAAAATGACTTCTAACTGCCTCCAAACTTAAGTTTTAAATAATGAATGTTTTAAACCGTAAAAAGCTCAAAAATGCAATAAAAAAGGCTTTTTGACCAAAAAATTCGCGTTTTTTATCTATTTTTTTAAATCGAAAAAAATATGGGTAAAATGCACTCCAGAAAAAAAACGACATGGATATTTTGCGTTTCTCGGGTTTTAATCCCTCCCCCTATAATTTGGGGTTTAACTTCCTCCCTCCCACTTCGGACCAACTTGCCCATGTATGTACTTGCGCCAAACGTATATACCTGTGTTGAGAAAATACAATTTGGAGCTTCTTTTACTTAAATGCAGTCAGACTTTGCGAGGTTTTGAAATGCCTTTTGCTGCAACAGTCGTTAGGAGTATAGGAGAACCAAGGTTTTTCCCGTTTTTTCCCTACTATTCCGCCTATCAAAACTTAAAATTTATAAAATGAATTTCTGACTTATCAGACCTGTGCACTGCCCCCGGGGTTTTATTGGGGAAGGGGCAATTCCAAAATGGGGGGTACGGGGGAGCAACATTTTTTTTAAACGGTGGGGGTAAAGCAAAGGAGAAAGAGAAAAAAAGAGGGAAAAAGAGAAAGAAATGAAAAAGAAAAAAAGGACAAAAGAAGCGAAATTTAAGTAAAAATAGGTTTAAAATGCAAATTTAGCAAAACTTAGGGTCATTGATATCAATCATATCTGAGTAATATAAAGTATAGTAGCATTCATTTTATTTTAGTGTCCTTGTCTTACTTAAAAAAGGAACAGAACCATAGGTGAGAAAGGGGGGGGGGGCAGGGTGGGGTCCACCACCCCCTAGCCTCGAAATTTTGGGACCCCCCCTAGACGAAAATCCAGGGGGGCCCCCTCCCCCAAATTTTCGAATTTTTTACCCCTGACCCCCCTCTAGATTTTGAAATCTGACCCCCCCTCCCCTCTCGAGAAAATTTTAAGTACTTTTTTTATACTAAATTTTCTTCCAAAAACGTGAATTTTCATCACATATTCATGCTTTTACACCCTTTTTATACATGAATATGGCTTTTTATTCAATAAAATGTAGTAAAAAGAACAATTATTAAAGTTATTATGGTTTAAAACTGTTTTGCTTTGGACACCGGACCCCACCTGAACCCCCTCTAGATTTCCAAATTTCGCACCCCGGGTGGACCCCCCCTAAAAAGCTAGGGGGTTCCGGACCCCCCTCCTAGAATTCAAAGTTCGATTTACCCCGGGTAACCACCCCCCCTAGCTGCCCCGACCGTGCTCACCTATGAACCGAACTGATGAGGGCAACCTTTTTTAAGCTGCATTTTAATATTCTGAGTAAACGCCCGAAGTTAAAATGCATAGTCTGTGTCATGCATTTTATTTTATGATTTTATTTAGTATATATAATAATATAATACTCGTAATTTTTATTTTAGTTTGAAAATAAATTTTAGTCCATCTGATGTCATAAGAGTTAACTCGTAATTTTTATTTTAGTTTGAAAATAAATTTAAGTCCATCTGATGTCATAAGAGTTAAACATTTTTTATATATCAAAATTTTTTTCAGTAGTTAGTATCAAAATGCCTAAAAATTGCATTAAAATGCGTTAAAAACTGCAAAAATTTTGCAATGATGGCGTCAAATTGGTAAAAAAATGGCGCCATAATTTTTAAATACTTTTTTATTTTTGGGCGGGTAGGCAATAAAACGATGGGGGTACAGCCACTAATATATAGGGGTATTTCCAGACCGTGCACATGTCTGGACTTATATTACTCTAATTTTAAGTAAATTAAAGCTTTTTATGTTATAAGTACCTAATTGTAAAATACATAGCAAAAAAACTTAGTTTTTACATTTTGCCTCTTTCCTTATAATACATAGAGGGAGGGGGGTCTCAGTCTCAGGGGGCCGTTCTGTCTAAACTAAGTTGTTTTTTTAACTATATTAAGTTAAGCTTTTTAAGGTTTAAGATTAAATTTCACATTAAAGAAAATTTCAGCAGGGTGAAAATAGATGAGTGGTAAAGTAACCACTCGTTCTTTAAGAAAATATCAAGTGCAGAGAAACAAATGACGGCAATAAATAATAATTGATTACATAACCGCTGAAAACTTTTTTTAATTTTTCTCGCTCGCGGGTTTACTGTTTATTTTTTCCTGGCGGAGAGCGGTTACGCCTATAATTTCAGCCTGGAAAACTTTAGCTTTAGATTAGAATTAGACTTATTATTAAGTTTAAAATTTTACAAAAATATTGTTTTTTTAATAAGAAATCGTGTTTTTGATAGTAACCATATCCCAAAAATTACACCTGCAAAGGGATGGATGGGGTAAGGCGATTTGCCGATTTCAATTGGAAAATGCTGGGGGGGGGGGGTTGTAAAGTGTCACAATGGGAAAAATAGAGGGTGGCGGTTTTGATTTTTTTAGGGTAAAAGACATTTGACACTATGGAATAAGGTAGTGCCCCTCCCTTCTCCTCTGTGATCGGTTACTTTTTGAAATAAAAGCTAAGAAAGTTCCTTACGTTAATGGTTCTGAAGAAAGATAGCTTTGCATTGAGTGTAGCTGTTTACTGGACTATTTGTTTTGTTATATTCGCAGTATTAATAGCGTTATACTGGATCGACAGTTTAATAAGTATAGCACATTAAATTTAGATTAACACTTTTTTCTCCATTTCGATATGTTTTGTTCATTAAGCGAGTAAGGAGTATATAATATATTTAATATAAATAGTGTATACGATGCATTGATATTTTGCTTGGCATACTTGATTCAAACTAAGTGTTTTTTACATTTATTCAAAGTAAAATTGCTGAAAAGTGTTATATGAATTAAAATTTAAGCCAATTATTTGTAAATTAACAGAAGAAAAAAAAACAAATCACATG
>JASAMX010007154.1:0-15174 GCA_030248175.1 Microlaimidae sp. YZB2_3
AAGGAGAAAAGATCGCGAAGGAAAATCAGGGGGCTCCGATTCCATCGATCTTTACGTCATACCGTGGTAATTTTAAAATCTATCTATTAAATATGGAGAGGGTGTTGGTTGGTGACGGGGAGAGAACAAAACTTTTGTATTTTGACAAAGAAAACGCCCACCACGCGCTTACAAACGAGAAAAGATTGCGAAGGAAAATCAGGGGGCTCCGATTCCATTGATCTTTACGTCATACCGTGGTAATTTTAAAATCAATCTATTAAATATAGAGAGGGTGTTGGTTGGTGACGGTGGGAGAACAAAACATTTGTATTTTGACAAAGAAAACGGTCACCACGCGCTTAAAAAGGAGAAAAGATCGCGAAGGAAAATCAGGGGGCTCCGATTCCATTGATCTTTACGTCATACCGTGGTAATTTTAAAATATATCGATTAAATATGGAGAGGTGTTGGTTGGTGACGGGGAGAGAACAAAACTTTTGTATTTTGACAAAGAAAACGCCCACCACGCGCTTACAAACGAGAAAAGATTGCGAAGGAAAATCAGGGGGCTCCGATTCCATTGATCTTTACGTCATACCGTGGTAATTTTAAAATCAATCTATTAAATATAGAGAGGGTGTTGGTTGGTGACGGTGGGAGAACAAAACATTTGTATTTTGACAAAGAAAACGGTCACCACGCGCTTAAAAAGGAGAAAAGATCGCGAAGGAAAATCAGGGGGCTCCGATTCCATTGATCTTTACGTCATACCGTGGTAATTTTAAAATCAATCTATTAAATATAGAGAGGGTGTTGGTTGGGGACGAGGAGAGAACAAAACATTTGTATTTTGACAAAGAAAACGGCCACCACGCGCTTAAAAAGGAGAAAAGATCGCGAAGGAAAATCAGGGGGCTCCGATTCCATTGATCTTTACGTCATACCGTGGTAATTTTAAAATCAATCTATTAAATATGGAGAGGGTGTTGGTTGGTGACGGGGACAGAACAAAACATTTGTTTTTTATTATACTTTGTTAACTTGTTGTGTTATTCGATCAATAAAGTATAACATATTGGTGTATATAATTGTAATTTATAAGGTATATTTATGTCCAATTTTATTACAGATTCGTGACAAATCGTCAAAACTTTGATTTTTCCCATCACGTGCATGTGCATGTCTTTGTTTTTTATTATTTATTTTGTCGTGAAAAACATGCAGAAGCAAGTATACATCAAATTCGAAGTAAAAAAATTGTTTGCACCGTACAAGGTCAAGATGGTCTATTTTTATGCGTATATTCAGTTCAAAAAGAAGTATTTTTGTGTTTTATTGTGAAGATGGGAAAAATTAAAATTATAGATAGCTGTTTTTATAAATTTAACCTCTGTTTAACTGTAAAAATAAGCTCAAATTAAAAACTAATTTTAATACGTAAAAAATTTAAAGTGGGCCTTCAAAGGGGCATCAATGGCAAAAAACCTTGTTAGTTTCTAATAGTCTTTTGTAAAGATGGTAGGTATTTAAAAAGTCTTTTTTTTTACAAATGAACTCGTCTAGTATGTTGGTAAAATCTTGTTTTTTCCGTTGAAAAATGCGTAATTAAATCTTTTTGCAAAATATACGGATCATTACGAATCATTTTAATGCGTATAAATAAAGGTTTTGTATTTAAATATTAATTTTTTCCTTGTGCCGTTTTTTTTAGGTCAGAATGGAACCAGCTGAAATTGGACTATTTAGAAGAACAAAAACAAAATATGGCGCTGCTAAAACAAGAATTACGGGAGCAAAGCAAAGCGAACAATTTTGAATTTGATCCTAAAAACAAGACCTGGGATCGATTAACCAGAGGAAGAGATAAAGTAAATACTAGTAAAAATAAAATTTCGTATTAATCAAGCATATTTTTTAAGGCGTTTTTTTGTTTTTATTTAATTTTTTAGTTGTTATTTGATTTTAATCACAATTTTAGTACAATCCTCGTATGCTATTTTACTAAAATGATGTAGTTTCCCTGAACTCCGAGCTTGGTTTCAAGATATTTTATACCACTAAAAAAACCAAAATACTTATTGGAATGAATAAAAAGTTCATTTAAAGCGGATATTCAGCTTGTTAGTTCTTTGAAGAATCCTAACACCAGTGAGGTGATGTAAAAACAAAAATAAAAAATTTCGATAAAATTTTCTAATCAATTTAAAATAACGTCAGTCAAATATTTATTAGGTCTGCTTTCTGATTTATAATAACGTGTGATTACATACAAAGTCTTTTTGAATATTATAACAATTTTTTTATCATTATAAACAAAAAAGTTTTTATCAAAAACTAAAAAATAATTTGCACCTATAAATTGTACAAACAGAATTAGTAAAAGTATTTTCAATTTTGCATTCACAGTCACTTTAGCGCTTAATTTCACCTGTATGAAATTCAAAGATTAACATTGATGATAACGGAAGCGATAAATTAATTCTCACGTTGTTTGTGTGACTCACTTTTAAATATAAGATTCTTTTAAAATATGGGATGGATGGCTCGGTATACAATAAATTATAATTAATGTAACAGATAAGGCCTAAAACATACATGGGCACGGGGGGGGGTTGGGGGGTTAACCCCCCCCCAAATTCTGAGAAGGGGAGTTTAACCCCCCCCCCCACTCAGAAGTGGGGGGGGGGAGAAAAAGTTAACCCCCCCCCAATTTTGGAAAAATGAAGAAAAAAAATGTCTTTAAAATGGCTTCTAACTGCCCCCAAACTTAAGTTTTGAGGTCAAAATGAATGTTTTAAGCAATAAAAAGCTCAAAAATGCTATAAAAAGGGCTTTTTGACCTAAAATTAGCGTTTTTTACCTATTTTTCCTTCAAAATCGAAAAACGATATGGGTAAATTGCACTCCAGAAAAAAAACGATATGGGTATTTTGCGTTTCTCGGATTTTAACCCCACCCCCTAATTTGGGGCTTAAGCCCCCCCCCACTCCGGACCAACTTGCCCATGTATGGCCTAAAATGTATGCTTAAATAATTTGAAATATTTTTTGTAGATCTATGCCAAGTCTGTATTTATTACCGAACGATTATTGAAGAAGCAATAAAGACGAAGACAATTGTTCCACATTTATTATGCAACTAATAAATAAAATAAGTTCCGTTTGAGGTGTCGAAATAGGGTAGTGCATTTAATTTCGGCACTTTTCCCAATTGGGCATTTTAGATTTTGGACTATATTTTTGGTAATCCTGGACGGAATACGACGTTTGATAGCTCAAATGAGAGCTAATTATATGTAGATGGCCGTCGTGAGCTTTTTATTTGTTATGTTATGATATTTTCATGTGAAATTGTGTGATTTATAAAAAATAAAATTGTTACTCGTTTTTAGAACATGGGCATTTCATGATTTCGCAATAAATTGGTTTAAAAATTAAACTGTCCTGGTAAAATTTAGTCAATTTTCCGAATTTTTAGTCCCCGTAGTTCTACGTTGCGTCTGTGGTGAGCAATCGTTATAAAATAAAATAGGGTAATTTCGGCACACATATTGCTGTAGGTAAGTGTTGAATTAAGTGGTCGGGTGTTAAATTGTAGTTGTAAATAGTTAAAAGACAACGTTGAAATGTGTAGGGGTCATAGCACTGCACCTAAACTCGATTAAGAGGGTCCTTTTAAAAAGTGCCGAAATTAAATGCACTTTTTTCCCAAATTTTGCTCATTTTGATACCATTTGGGATTTTAGCTGTAAGTTTTTGCCAGTTACACGTTGAACAACAAATAGAAGCTTAAATTAAAGAAAACTGTCTGGAGATAATGATAGGCTTTTAAATTTTTGAAAATGATAATTTTTTGACTGAGAAACAATCGATTGTTTGTAAAGTGTCGAAATTAAATGCACACATTTAATTTCGGCAATTTTCCATTTTTTTAAAAACTGATTTAATTATATAAAAAACTACTTTCTTACAGTAAAACTTTTGTGACGCGACGCAATATCGTAAAAGCTTCAAAATGAGCTATCAAACATGAAAATCGGGCCATACAGTGAAAAGTTACATCGGAAAAACAAAAAAAGTGCCGAAATTAAATGCACTACCCTAACTCACAGGTCATAAAACAAAGACTTTTTTACTAAATTAAGCAGCCCTTTTCCGTTAAAAAATGGTTTCTGAAACGGTCAAACAAGATTACATTAAACGATATTTTTGTGATTCTCACCTACTTTTGTTTTTAAATAATTCTGGGCGATGCCGTACTTTTTAGAAAGAGCACTATTCCCTAATATAAAAGTGATGGACAATTTTTCCTTTTCCTAATGTAATGAAAAATTACCGCTAATAAAACATTTGGGTGTAACACATTTAAACTTTTTTTATTCTGTAATTTATTTCTGGTATTTAACTTATTTTCGTGTCGGGAGTTTTTCATAATGAGTATTTTATCCTGTATTTATAGAGAAAACAAAGCGCCGTAAAACTTGAATACACCTGTTAGTTTTAGTGATATTCCCCGGAGCTCCGATCTCCGGAGCTTCGCATTTTGGAGCTTCGGAGCAACTCCCGGAGGTCCGCCTCATTTTGGTACTAATTTTATGAATAATTAAAATAATGATGCTATTGATTACGTTGTCAAAAATTTTTTGTAAACTATTTTTTTCAAAACTTATTTAAAACAATAAAAATAGTCTTAGAAATCCAGATAGAGTAACACTTTAATGTATTTCAAGTTTATATAAGCTTTAAATCGCTCATTGAAGGGGCGGAGCTCCGAAGTTTTCTCCGCTTAAAATAGCCGGAGCTCCGGAGCATGATATTGGAGGGTAGAAACATTACTAAAGGCAAACCCAACGTGGCTGCAACAGTTGTTTGTTGGATTGAAAATTGCCCCCTCCCTCCCATTAAGTAACCACTGAAATCACGAGAATCTGACGTCACGTTATCAAACAAATACTCTGTATTAAATCGAATTTAATTGGCTGATAAAATGACGTCAGATTCTCGGGATTTAAATGGTTTCTTTATGGGGACATTTTTTAATCCAACGAACAACTGTTGCAGCCACGTTGGGTTTACCTTTAGTTAGTTTTGTACTCGAGCTTTTGTTTTGTTTTAAACATCATGAATTCTAATATTTGGTATTTTTTTAATGTCGTGTCCTCTTATGATTCTAGTGTATGTAATAAAAGTATTGTTTATTGGCTTGATTAAAGACAACTTTTGTTTAAAACAGAAAAAAATAAATGGCTGCTTTTAAAGAATTCAATGAATAATTTACAACAGGTATCTAATCATTTTAGGTTTAATTGGTTTTTTTGTCGTTTTACCTTATAACCGAAAGCATTTAAAAAATAAAACCATAACGTTAGCATTTAGAGTAACTGACTTAAAGTCAGCCAGTCCTTAATTTCGGCCACTGGTTGTTATATTTCCATGCGTAAATTTATAAAATGAACTGTGTATGGCTGGATAGATCTTCAAGTCATCTATTTATCCATACGCAATTTATTTCATAACTATGCGCATTCCAAAAATAATTAACAGTGGCCGAAATTAAGGCCTGGCCGAACTTAAGTCAGTTACCCTACATTTTACAACGTCCATATCAATTTTGTAAGTAAATATGTAATTTTATTGTACGTTAAAATATACAGAAGGTTGGGTAAATTGCATTTATGTACAAATAAAATAATTATAGAAAATAAATAATATAGATAACATAGTAAGGTAAAGACTTAAATTTTAGCCGTCGGCTGTAATTTTTGCCATGCTTCAAACGAAACGAACCGAGCACGGCAGGATAGCTCTTTAAATTAATGCAATTATGAATTTATACTAATTGTAATTATGGTTGAATTATATCTGGCTGACGCTGAAAATTAGAATGCAGACATGAAGGGACCAATTAAAATTGTGCGGTAATGACGTTTTTTTAAAAAAAACCTATAAGAACGCAGAATTTTTTTTAATTCCACCTTTTCACAAAAAAAATACAAAAATTAACTAACTTTAGCCCTTAAAAAATTTGCATTTAGGTTACAAATTAGGCAATTTAATAAATAATTATTAAAGTACAGTTTTTAATCTTTGTTATTAATCCGCTTTAGTGAAAAATTCTGAATGTTTTTGTTGTTAACTAGTCGATTCAATACTGCAAATCTCGCGGTCAGCTAGATTTTTTTTGCCTATATGAATATTGTAATTACTATGAATCGGCACGTTTAAAAACAAACGGTCATTTTGTAATTATTTTTTCAGAATAACTATTTTACCTATTTCTTGTAGTTTTTATTTTAATTTATAAAGATTTTTTTAAAGTTTTAATGCGCAAAGGAAGTTAAATGCAAAATATTGGTCAACTTTAAAAGGCAATGCACTGCAACGTCAAATATGCATATACTACAATTGTTCACTTTTATTGTTAATAAAAACAATAATATAATCTAAGAAAATGTCGCTAAGTAGCTACAAAATGGAATGTTGTTTATTTTTATCGCTAAAAATGTGCAAAAACACCATTTGGAGACTTTATTGTAAATGATATTAACGATCAACCGGGATTTTATCACTCTGGTTTTCTTTGTCAAATTCGGGAGAGTACCGTATTGGCACACGCCTTGCTTTGTTTTTTCCTTTTGCAACAAAACTAATTGTATGTATAAAATTACACACGTCATGTTCGATTTTACTACGCAAATTATTTAAAAGTATTTCTGTACAGCAGGCTTGACAGAAACGTGGGTGGCGAATTTCGAAGATGACGCGTTTTATTTAAAATTAAAAACTTACTTTCGCAAACAAAATCTATAGTTAATTTGGCTGAAACTTCTGACATATTTGTCATCTAAAACAACATTTTTACTTTCAACGCCTTTTTTTTAATTGTCATACGATGTTAAGTCTTTTATGGATTACTGCGGTTGTTATATGCCATTTTCTATTTGCAAGTTTAACGGATGCGTGTATTGGAAACCCTAAAAATTTAGGAAATTCAGAAAGCACGTCCGCACCAATTTCAAACAGAGACATCAGTGGCTACAAAGGTTTGTTTTTTTTCATTACTCGTAACGAAAAAATTTAAATATGTTTTTACAAGAAAATGATAGCTGAATAGTCAGCCGATATAGAAAATTAAAAAAAATTAAAAATTTATTACTTCTGTCTAAATAGGCATTTTTCAGGCAAGATGTCAAACGTGAATCGAACATTCACATTTTTTTCCATTTACTGTGCATGCGGATGTTGGGCCTGCAAGGTGATACTCCAAGGCAGTGCAAACTGTACAGCCCTTTATGGGAACAAAAAATGGGTTACAATCAACATATTTTATGATTCTAGGAAATTTGAACGCCAACACTTGAACGTCGAGTATTTGACCGCCAGCATTAGAACGCCGCGCACTTGAACGCCGAGCATTAGACTGCCGCAGTACGCGTTGCTTCAAACAAGACGTTAAAAACGCCCCACCAAAGTATTATAAAATCCCCCAAGAATAAAAAAAAACTCAACAGAATATAAAAATAAATGTTTTCAATAAAATATTTAAACAAATTAATGTTGTTTTGGCAATAAAAGATCAGTCAAAAATCTAATTTTTTCCTAAGCCTAAGCAAAACCTAAAATTAAAGAAAAAATTTAGTAAATGGTTGATTCTAGTGATTTAAACCTGTTGTTCCTGAACCTAAGCGAAACCTAAAAATCAACCTAAATTTTCATGATAAATTCATATTTAATGGTTTGTTTTTTTTTAAGATAAACGTTGTTTCCTAAGCCTAAGCAAAACCTAAAGAATAAACGAAAAATTTAATGCTTTTTTTATTTCAGGAGCAAAATTTTGCGACTAAGATGATGCACACGCCTCTTCACGTTATGGCAGAAAGTTTACAATAAGTTTTGTTGAGTTTTATTGTCCTAGTGCTGTGTTGATATAAATCTCTGTAGGTGGCGGAAAACAGAAATTTGCATAAAATTTATATGCTATCCTGCGGCGCCTAATGCTTGGCGGTCGGTGTCCGGAAAAAATATCTTCTGCAAAATATCTTCCGGAAAAAATATCTTCTTTCAGCAGTAAATTATTCAGTATTATTAAAAACTTGTAAAGATTTTTTAAAGTTTTTTATGTCGTTTTAGCTTGATTTTAAGGTTTCACTTAGGCTTAGGAAAAAAAAGTTTTCTTTAGTTGAAAGTTTAAAAGTCTTTGAGAAGATATTTTTTCCGAAGATATTTTGCAAATTGTATATTTTCCGGGCGCTCGGCGGTCTAATGCACGGCGTTCAAGTGCGCGGCGTTCTAATGCTGGCTGTCAAATACTCGGCGTTCAAGTGCTGGCGTTCCAATGGACCTACCTAGCATTACAAAAATTTTGGTCTGCGGTCCCGCCGTGAAATCAGAATTCGTTATGAAACCAACGATTTTTACCAATTTTTTTCGGAAACTGGAGATTAGACAACTATGTTAAAACAATTTCGAGTATTTTTGTTAATTTTTGACCATTATTTAGAGCTATATGAAGCGTAGATAAGGTTTCTCATATGTAAATTTTTTTGGTTAATCAGAAGAAAAAAAACATTTTGTAATGCTTAATTAAATACAAAAAGACCACTAAAATTTGCCAAGTAGATGTTTTATTTGTATATAATATTTCCAGTTTCAAAAATAATACAATAAATTGCATTTAATTTGAGAGGAATTTTTTTCGTGGTGGGACCGCCGACCCAATTTTTGTTCTGCTAGGTAGGTCCATTTCCGGACACCTATTTTGTTTGAAAAACATGTCGACCACTTAAACGAATCTGCTCTTTTTCGTTTTAAGTTCACTGTTCGGCGGTCGATATGTTTTGCGGGCAAACTGTAAATTCCACCGACACCGACACCGCCTCAAATTTGCGCAAATAATATATTGATGTGCAGGTTAGGCTTAGGCTTAGGCTTAGGCTTAGGATGAAATTTGCATAATACTAAAAATTACGGTAGATTACGGTAGATTTTGGTCGGTGTCGGTGTCGGTTTCGGTGGAATTTACAGTTTGCCGTTTTGCGTTCGTGTGAATCCGGATTCAGACGACTCTGTTCCTTTTTGTTAAAAGTACAAGGATCTAGGAGAAATTTTTAAAAATCTGTGCAAGGAAAAAACTATAATTTAAGATTATGATTTTTCACTAAAAATTATACCAAGATATAATTTATTTGGCTGTGCTGTAAAATTTTAATCGATTATTGTTTATTAAGAGGTATACGGCCGATATGATAAAAAAAAACAGTGGTTAGGAAATATGTAAAACTTTTTTCAAGATTTAATAAGAATCGCCTTTTGTTATACTATTAGAGAACAAGCTTTTACTTTCTAAAAGTTTTAGCAAAAAACGTTTCGTGTATTTTTTCATCATGAATGGGATCGATTTTTGCAATAATTTATTTCATGATCTTTTTTTATTCCAATGCTGTAACTTATTTTTAACAAGTATTTTTAAGTTAAGGATAAGTCAATTATATATCAATTTTTCAAGGTTTTTGTGGAACTTGTTTTTTTCTTAAATTTTTGGGGTGATCACTAAAAAATAATACATTTGGTATTGAAAAATTTATTTTCAAAACAGCATTAGCCACGGCCTCTTGCATTGCAGTTCGAGAATAATATTTGAATTTTAAAATTTTGCAAAGCAAACGAATCATGTTTATACATATTACTGGCTTATATTTTTTAGGGTTTTTCTTATAATTAATAATATTTTTAGATGTGTTTGTTGACACAAAAAAATTTTTTAATTACCGATTTTTTAAAAAACTCATACATATAGGCTAATAAAATCTAGCTAACCGCGATATTTGCAGTATTGAATCTTCTATTTAAAAACAAAAACCTTCTAAATTTTTTACTAAAGCGTATTAATAACAAAGATTAAAAACTGTATTTTTATTATTATTTATCAAATTATATAATTTGGAACCTTAATACAAATTTTTTAAGAGCAAAAACTGGTTAATTTTTGTATATTTTTTTGAAAAGGTGGAATTAAAAAAAATTCTGCGTTCTTATTTGTTTTTATGAAGAATTACGACGGAAATCCAAATGTACAGAAAGGTCTCGAAGAGGATTTTGTAAAACTATATTAGTAAAAAGAAGGCGAATAAAACCGACCATCAAAAAATACCCAAAAATTTCTTACGAAAAACAATTTTTGAACAAAAAAATATGAAAGGACAGTTATCATAGAAAAATTGAATACAACATGGAGTAAACTGGCTAATAATTCATGAATCCATTAATAAAACGTACACGGCTCCTGTCAATTTAACTCCTACATTTTACCGTTTAAAATTACAAAAACAGGCCTAAAGTTAAAATCCTTCAGGCTGAAATTAAGGGCGTCACCACTCGCTGTCAGGAAGAAATAAAGAATGAATGCGCCAAAATAAAAATAATAAAAAAACTTGTCAGAGATGATGTAACCAATTATTATTGAGTTACGTCAGGTGTTTCTCTCCACGTGATATTTTTTCGAAGAACGAGTGGTTACTTTACCACCTAGTTATTTTCACCCTGATAGAATTCATCTTTAATTTTAAATTAAAAAATTATTTTGGAGCGGTGCAATGAGGTAGTAAATTTGGATAAGATGTACATTTTATTAATAAATTCTTTAATTATTATTCAGTTTATTCCACGGAGCATTATTCTATGGCGTATTATAATTACCATTTATTTTTTTGTGTTCAAAAATTGTATCTCTTAAGAAATTTTTAAGTATTTTTGGCGTCCGTTTTTATCTCGCCTTCTTTTACATGGAAAATCCTCTTCGAGACCTTTGTGTACATTTGAATTTCCGTCGTTATTCTTTATAAAAACGTCATTACCGCACAATTTTAATTGGTCCCCTCATGTCTGCATTCTAATTTTCAGCGTCAGCCAGATATAATTCAACCATAAAACTAAAAATACATAAATCTATAAATTACAATGTTAATTTTTATACTAGAATATCCATACTTATCCTAACTTGACTTGACTTGAAATTGTGTATAAATTTTTTTAAAATGACCGTACAAAACAAATTTGTCAAAATTATGTGGTTTGTTATAAAAACAATTCCTAATTATAGAGCTGCTGGGATCTGAAGTAAGATCAACGAAATGGGATTACATGTTTGGTAAGTTATGTTTTTTTAAACGAAATATACAACAATTGATTATTTTCTTGTTTTTTCAATCTGGATTTTCTTAGTTTTTAATACAGAATATGTGGCAAAAGCAGCTCTGCAGAACTTAATGCTAATTGAAGGGCCAGTTAATAAATAGACCTTAAATTTACAGAAAATTTATAGTTGGTCCACAGTGTCCAACCGGCAAAATTCAAAAAGTTTTATTTTGGTTGATTCTTAAAGAGTTTTTTTTAATTTTACAGTAATTTTGACCGAATTGAAAACGTAAATGAAATTTTTATTTTAAAAAAATTGTCTGGAAACCACCCAAAAAATTTTAAATTTGGACGAAGTTTGACCCCTGACTCTACTCTAATAAAAAAGTGTAACACTTACGTTCGGTAGTTGTTTACAAAAAAATAAACGGAATAGATAATAATCAGTAAAATACGGCCATTTACCCTAATAGTAATGATTAAGTAATTATAAAATTAGCTACCGACTAATTGGTTATTGTTCCCAAAATTCCCAACAAGGTGTAAATCTGTTCTATGCATGCAAATTTTTCTTAAGGAAAACTTTGAAAATAATATAAATTTTGGGTTTCATGGCAAAAAGTTTATTTTTTGTGCGGTGTTTTTTTTTACATTTGAACGGCATTTTTTTGCGAGTCTTGATTAAAAAAATTAAAATATGTTTCGAACGCTCACAGAGAGATTTTTTAAAATTTGTTTTACCAATGAAAAATCGCTAATCACAAGCCTGATAATTTAGAGGAATTCACTTTTAAAAATAGTAAATTAAATTTTTAAAATACTGTTTTTTACCCAAAGTTTCTTCCAAGATAAGATAATTTTATTTTGCAACACGCCGGAGACCCACTAAAGCATTATAGTATGCACTTTAAACAAGTGAGCACCATGTTAGTAAGTTGTTTAAATCAATTAATAAAAATATAAACATTAAATCAGTAGCTGGGGGTGGGCCTTTATCAAATTTTATTCTATCAGAAAAAGTCATTTTAATTCATATACTACTGTTCTTTTTCATACATACTTTTCCATCCATAATTCATACCAATTATTTTCTTCCAGTTCATTCATAACCTTTAAAACTATTTGGAGATTAAATGGCTTTAAAGTTTTGTTCTTTTTAAAAGTTACAGGTCTTTCCATTTGAAAGCAATAAAATGAACAGCAAATAGAAAATTAAACAGTTTCTGAGTCTTCTTAAATCTTTATCAAAAAGCTCAGGATGTTTTCAATTAAAAATAAGCAACCGCACCGCACAAAATTAAAACAAAAACTAAAAATTAAAACAAATCCCGAATAATTCACACTGATTGTGCGACCAAAATATTAGGCATATTAACAATATTAATTTATAATCCGCGCACTTCAAAAATAGATCCCCGAGACTTAATTTAACCCGTTCCCGTGATTGCCTTTTCCTCGGTTACAACCGTCAAACCTTCGTGCGACCTATGTCATACTTCCGTCATACGTAATTTTTTGCGCGAGTGGTGCCCAGTGAGCGAGCAAATTGAAATGGTTAAAGCTACGGTAGCAATATGCAGATTTTTCGCACGGATACAGTGTATTACGTAGGATATTTTCTGTTGCAAAAATTTGCATATTGCTACCATACAGCTTTAACCATTTCAATTTGCTCGCTCACTGGGCACTATTCGCCCACAAAAAAATTATGTATGACAAAAGTACGACTTATGTCATGCGTAGAGTTTACCGCGGTAAAGTTTAAGTACGACATTTGTCATACAAAAATACCAACATTGTGAGACGAAGGTTTCACCTTTGTCATACGAAGGTTTTACGGTTGTAACGAGGGAAATGGCCATTACGGGAACGGTTAAAAAGCACTCAACTAAATAATGTAAAAATATAACGAAATGAGATTAAAAAAAACCTTCCAAGTATTTCAGAAGACACCGTGTCGCACCCCGATGATTTAAGTTGCAATTTCGACGGGGAAACGTGTTGTTGGGACAATCCCTACGAATCGAATTCCAGAGGCCCCGACTGGCGCCGAGGGGAAGGGCCTATCGACACCGACTTGCTCAAAAGAAATTTTGCAACCAGCCATCCGCCAAGTTTGTCCAGTTTTGTCCTTATTTTAAAAAATATCTGTCTGCCCCTTGAAATTTTTTTGCCCAGCGACATTATCCTGCTCAGGACTCATAAAATCAATTAAAAAATCGTGTTATAAACCTTTAATTCAATTTAAACTCTAATATTTTATCGCTAATTTTTTGGTCAAAAATTGAAAATAGCCAACTGATTCGTATTTTTCCTGACAAAAAGTCGCCGTATTTGGCTTTTCCGTTAGCGCAACACCACGACCACAGATGAACAAGGGGGGGGTAGGGTGGGGTCCACCCCCCTTAGCTTCGAAATTTTGGGGCCCCCCCTCCTAGAAAAAATTCAGGGGGCCCCCCTCCCCCCAAATTTTCGAATTTTTTACCCCTGAACCCCTCTAGATTTTGAAATCTGACCCCCCCTCTCGGGAAAATTTTAAGTACTTTTTTTATACTAAATTTGCTTCCAAAAACGTGAATTTTTAACACAAATTCATGTTTTTACACCCTTTTCGCTTTTTATTTCATAAAATGTACTATTATCTTATAAGAAAACTATTATTAAACATTTAATGGTTTAAAAGTATTTTGTTTTGGAAATTGGACCCCACCTGACCCCCCTCTAGGTTTCAAAATCTTCCACCCTGGGTCGAACCCCCTAGAAAGCTAGGAGGGTTCGACCCCCCTAAGACCCCCCCCATAGATTTTGAAATGTCATTTACCCGGCGTAAACACCCCCCTAGGTTTTTGACCGTGTTTATCTATGACCACGAAACTTGCACCTTCACTGAACTCCCTCGCCACCCAAAGACAAAACCACTTTTCAAAAACAAACAATCAATACGACTATATCAAGATAAACCATTCGTAAGCATAACTTGAAACATATAGACAGAGAAATATTTTTCATAAACCTCCAAAAATCAAGTAAAACAATATATATTTTTGTCCAAAACATTTGTGCTATAACTTAGGTGACGGATTTCTTATGGTTTGGTCTGGTAAAGCAAAATCAAATGCCGAAAGTATTTTTGAATCTTGTTACATTGCTTGCTCAGAGACACCGATTTCAGTTTCCTTTTCGTATGTTGATTTTTGATTTGCACGTTCATAATTAAAAAAAAATCACATTTATTCGTTTTTATTTTTTATGAATTTTCGGTTTTATAGTTGTGAGTTTTGTAGTAAGTTTTTCGTCCATTGTTTTATATTAAAATTTTCATATAAATATTATAAATATTTTAGCTTATTTTAATCATGCGATCTCAATTCCTTATGATTAGTCTCTTTAAAAAAATGAAGCCTGTGTTGCTATCGCTAAATGATGTCCATGAATGTTTGATTGATGAGATTTGCTTTTAATTTTTTTGCGCCTCGCATTTCCTTGTATTGAACATTTTTTACAAGCATCATGTAGATGCAATGTTTCCATGTTCTTTAGCAATATCGCATTATTCACGCAAAACTCTAAAGTTCGCGCCAAACACGGTTATAACTTTACATTTAATATAAACAATACAATGCAGTGTGACTTCAAAAAGACAAGTATTCTAAATAAAATTAACCCAACGATTTGCAGTTAACAAATATTAAAAAAAAACTGAATTTAAACATATCTTTCAGCTAATACGTCATAATAGCCAAAGGCTTAAATTTTCAGCTCGGTTCAAGTCAAAAGTCGACTGCGGTGTTTAAATTATTTTTTTCATGGTATCGTTTTTAAAACACACAACTCCTTGACTCTTCGCTTTAAAACGGAATTGAGTTCTAAAACTTTGTTTATAACTTTAAATGGACCAAAATAGTTTACATAACTCGTTTTCAATTTAAAATATTAGTTTGTGTTTTGAAATTAAGCGTTGATTTAAAAAAACACTACACACAAAAAAAATAGTCAACTTTTTTGAAAAAAATTGTCCTATTCATTTATTATTGGTAACGAAATTTAAAATTTAAGCTTT